>JAQGDQ010000652.1:0-119076 GCA_030141605.1 Tubiluchus corallicola | reverse complement strand
ATATATATATATATACCAGTAGAATTAATATATAGATTTAATTGTCATAAATGCTTTGACGTTATTGTAGGTGTTAAAACTTTTTATCGTACTTCAAAATGGGGTAGGATGTGAAAAATCGTGCTGTTTTCCTTTAACATGCAAACTTTTTGAAATACCGTGTGCATCAAAAATGTGTTCTCTTTTTCAGGATCTCCCTGGTGAGTCCAACAGTAACGATATCCAGTCTGATGACAGTGGGCGTGCCAGTGTAGGGTCGCAGGGTGGGTCGACGGCGATGCACCCCTCCGTGTCCGCTCTGAGAACTGCTCCGTCGCCAGTCGGATCCACCAGCTCACGTTCAATGAGTCCAGCTAATACAACTGGTAAGTGTGCTACCACCTGGTGAGCATTTTTATCTGTAAGTGCACGAGTGCAAGCAGTTCGGGAACGAAATACGATTTCTTAATACTTATAAGGTAGGTGAGGTTATGAACTGAACAGGCGCGTTGCTAGGAAACAATATGGCAAATCTTTGCATGAAAAGTTGTAAGTTATTACTAAGCTGAATCTTGACATACATACCATTTCTTAATTCTTATGAGGTAGGTGAGGTTATGACTTGAACCAGCGGGTTGCTAGGAAACAATACGGCAAATCTTTGCATGAAAAGTTGTAAGTTATTACTAAGTTATACATATATATATATATATATACAAATAAATAATGTATATATAAAGAGTGACTATATATATATATATATATATATAAATACACACATATATATATATATACACATATATATAGTCATTCTTTATATATACATTATTTATATATGCAACATATACATATAATTACATGTATGTCATTATGTCACTTAGCGTTCATCGTTAAACTTATCTATATAAATGAATGGTGACTAATATTCATGAATGATTTTGTAGATAAGTTTAGACAAAGTTACAAGAACGATTTTGATAAAAAGTTACCGTTATTCGTCAATAATTTTAGCAATGAATAATAAGTATTCATTAACGTGATTGTACTAATGAATAATAAGCATTATTTGTCACTGATTTTGCAATGAATATTCAGTGAAATCCTCTTCATAGCTGTACACTGGTACAAACCTGTTCTCGTTTTCAAAAATTCTTTTTTTATTGATCAGAATTTAATCTATTTTAAGTTGAACTTAATTTATCGCATAACGGTTTAACAAAGTTGATTAAAATATCAACCGTCTGTAGGGAATAATACTTTTCTAATTCAGGCCGGTTGGGCCACATTTTCTAGCGCTAAAATATGACTGAATTTGATCGATTTTTTTCCAATTAAAACGTAATTATAGTTAGAATTCTGTGATTTTAAGTTAGGTTGGCTGACGTTTTATTTAAACATTACGAAAGGCTTTTTTATTTTGAAATCTCCCGGATTTTTGGGCATAAATCACTGTCCTGTTTATTTTACGCGGTTCTTTATTTTCATTTTCTCTTCTTTTTTATATTCTCTAGCTAAATGACTGATATTTTATGTATAGTTTCCTACATACTCAACTAAGCTGCATTATACAGTGTTCTCTGCAGTTGCAGCTGGCACGCTGCGTCGGCTCCCGCTCAATATTGACGATGTTCTCTTATTAAAACTGAGGCTGATGTCACTGAGGAACACTGCAGCTTCCTGGTCGCCATGGCAACCTTCTCAATAATACATTGATGTAGCATTTTGCGCGCCGGCCTATATGGATGGAAAGCAAGATAAATGCAGTCTGGCAGGCTTGCGAAGCCATTGGGCTAATGCACAGAAGGGAAGCCAGGACGGTTAATGCTGCTGCTAGCTAATGAGAGAGTGGGATGCAAGCTTCTCTCTCTAGTTGGCTTGGAAAATGTCAGAGGAAACCTGCAGCTTCGGGCTGTTGCCAGCACACGTAAACTGCTGGCGTGCACACATGCACGATGTGTGCGTAAAATAAGGCCATGATATGCACGATGTGTGCGTGATGTAAGACTGTGATGAGCTGTGTGTGCACATCCACAACGTGTGCGTAAAATAAGGCCATAATATGCACGATTTGTGCTTAAAATAAGGCCCTTTTGATATGCACTATGTGTGTGTAAAATAAGGCCCTTTTGATATGCACTATGTGTGTGTAAAATAAGGCCTTTTCGATATGCACGATGTGTGCTTAAAATAAGGACGTGCTGAGCTCTGTGCACACATGCGTGCACAATGTGTAATGCAATAAGAACACATTTTTGATGCACACGGTATTTCAAAAAGTTTGCATGTTAAAGGAAAACAGCACGATTTTTCACATCCTACCCCATTTTGAAGTACGATAAAAAGTTTTAACACCTACAATAACGTCAAAGCATTTATGACAACTAAATCTATATATTAATTCTACTGGTATATATATATATATATAAGATTCGAGCCTACAGCTCGGACGACGGCAGCGATCTATACATCAAACGAAAGGTCTCGATCTAGTGTCGTGCCATTGGGGGTTTATTTTTCAAATCGGGCCCACCGCGAGGAACGGGGGGATGGCAAAAAACCTTAAAAAATGGCCATTTTCGGCCGTTTTTGCAAAAGTTATACGCCTGAGATCTGGAGAACGGGAATAATAAATTAAAGACTTAATTAACGACAGGCAAGCGCAGCTAATGATGTCACAAATGAACACAATTTTCAACAGCCAAACATTTGGAAAGAAAAAACTGAAGTACAGTGCAATGTGATATACAAAAAACTTTCCAAATTTTAAGTTTAAAAATTAAAATTCCAATTTTACTGCAGTGCTAACGTTAACAAAATTCTGTGCTAATGCACAACTCTTGAATACGTGCACTACATCATAAGCGAAAACCTATGAACTGAGAGGTACAGCACCAGTTTTTTGTATAACGCATTTCGGCGATGCAGGCGCTACTGCCCATCTAACTAGTGAATGGGGAAATGCATGTAACAGCGAAGAACTAAAATTGCGCAACTGTGTATATTACCATTCTGCGCTAAAAATTCTTTCACGTAAGACACTCTAAAAAACAGTATGTTCCTTTTCAATACTTTATAAGGTACAGGTTAACATTGGGTTCAAATTTCCGTTAAACCAGAAGCTGCCTCCTGTCAATCTACCAAGCAATCAGGCAATTAATATGATATCTTACTGATAATTACTATCATTTCTAGGATACGTTTGCATACCAAGCCCCATACTATAAGTACAAGAGCACAAGCCATTACAGAAACAATCAAAGGTTGTCTAGGGCTAGATTTTGATTTTGTAGGACCCACGGCTACAGATACTGTGAGGCCCCGATGACGCCTAGTGACAATTAACAAAAGCACGAATGTTGGATAGCAAAAGCACGAATGTTGGATTGTTCAAATCAGGTTACTCAACTTCTACAACATAATGCCAACATTAGACTCACAGTGATAATCAACAAAAGCGTGAATGTTGGATAGCAAAAGCACGAATGTTGGATAGCAAAAGCACGAATATTGGATTCTTCAAATCACTTTACTCAACTTCTACAACATAATGCCAACATTAGACTCACAGTGATAATCAGCAAAAGCGCGAATGTTGGATTCTTCAAATCAGTTTACTCAACTTCTACAACATAATGCCAACATTAGACTCACAGTGATAATCAGCAAAAGCGCGAATGTTGGATTCTTCAAATCAGTTTACTCAACTTCTACAACATAACGCCACCGCTAGACTCAGATGGGTGCAAGTCAAATACAACAAAAAGGGAAGAGATATTCTGTCATTTTCAAAATTAAAATAAGTTTTTAAAATATTAAATATAATAACAAATTACAATAAATAAATTACTGGTATTTTAAATACTGTTACTAGTACTAATTAATTAATTAACTTTTATTTGCCAACGGACACTATGAAGCCACTGTAAATTTATGTATTTATAGTGAAACTAGAGACATTTCTCTTTAATATAGTATATTCTACTCATCTGTATTCTGTAGTTACTTTTCACAGTAAGTTAATTTCTCGAGCCCCTCCCCCCAGCTGGCAAAGGCCCCAGGGTTGCAACCCATAAAGCCCACACCTTAATTCCTCCCCCTAGCTGGAGAAGGCTCCAGGGCTGCAGCCCATAAAGCCCACACCCTAATCCAGCACCGGGGTCTCTTACTTCATCCAATTAAATCAGTTCTCAAAAAAACTGTAATTTTCAGGTTTTTTTACACAATTAATCAACATTTTCAGCTGGAATTATGAAAGGTGATTTGATAAATTGTGTTATAATTACAATAATACCAAGACACAAATGGCTGGACACTACAGCGTATGCTTTTAAAAGTAATTAATGATACTACAGCAGGTAGAAATAAAATTTATAAAAAAAAACTTATGATTAAAATCCTTGCATTTTTGTTTTACATTTTTCTCAGTACATATAAAGTACCACGTAGTACTATCAGAATTAATCACAATTAATCGTTAAAAATGACAATTAAAGTATTACTACAAGACAAATCAAATACAAATAGCAGAGAATTACAACGTTAAATATGTAAAAAAGGTTTATTAAGTGTAAATTCCCAATGAGCAAAAATATTTGAAGTGTCATCAGAATTAAGAATCAAACTGCGTATGACTTCATTGCTTGAATTTAAAACACGATGACGAAGGTTAAAAGTAAGATGATTTTAAAATGATTACAGTAGAAATATTTACTATTCATTCACAATGAATAATTAAATTAAACGGCAAACCCTTGATGAAGAAATTGTCTTACTGACAGAGAGAATTTACTGAAACCAAAATAAGTTTAGTTTTGCAAGTGTGATATGCAGTTTACCCTTAAAGATAGCAGACTAGGTGACTTTATAGTCTTTTCGCTATCCTTTCTCTAGTTCTAGATCTATCTATACATTTTAACCATTCTTCAAAACTTATTAGAGATTCTTTTATTAATCATGTTTTATTGTAGTATTATAAAGAGATAAATAAATTGAAATTAAATTGAATTGTCTTTTCGCTATCCTTTCTCTAGTTCTAGATCTATCTATACATTTTAACCATTCTTCAAAACTTATTAGAGGTTCTTTTATTAATCAGGTTTTATTGTAGTATTATAAAGAGATAAATAAATTGAATTGAATTGAATTGTGAGAAATAAAATGTTTTGAATAAGCAAAATATGGCCATTTAAAAAAACTGTAAAAACATCCTAAGAAGACAATTTAAAATGCTGGAAGAAAGAGACATTAAAGATGCTGATTGTTTAAGATGTATTATCACAGTAGGTCAAAAGACTGAAGAGGCAAATAATTCACTGTTTTATGAAACTATTCAGCCAATTCAAAAATTTAAAGAGAAATATAAAGGAAAGATTTTCAACAAATACAATACCTCTTAATATCCTACACCTACTGCAGCAGTCATGCCACAATCCTGGTACAGATTATACAAAACAAGACATCATTGATTAATCTTTAAAGCTCATGTAAACATTACACAATCTACTATCTTTCTTCCTACTATTTCCAGTAATACATCATTCTTCCTGTCCTGTGTGATCTAACCTTTCTCCCTGTTCTTTTTTTGTTCACTCATCAATTTCTTTTTTAACTGATTCACACAACAGTGGGTTGATACAAGCCTTTGCTTCTCTAGCCCACTGCAGTACAATTATTCTTTTATGATAACAATGGTGTATGAAACAGTATATAATATAGTGTATGATATACTATATAATATAGTGTATAATATAATATTCATGTTATATGAAGTAACAAATTTGATATTACCATATATTACATGTCATTATATTGAACTGAAACTGAATGTGATAATAATAAAAACTTGAAAAAACTCCAAAAAACAAACAATCGCATGCCTACTATATTACTAAACAATACTAGTTTAAACACTAATTTTTAAAAAGGTATATATATATATTTTTTCTAGGCTAAAACAGAAACGCCTAATTTCACACACAAACACAATTACAGTTAACAAAGAACATACTTAACCTAACAATGCATACAGGAACAGAGAAATACATGACTCTTTCTAAGCGTGGTTAATAAAAACGTAAAACTACAGTAATTTATAACAAACACAACTACATGTACATCACAGTGTTGCCTGAATGAGATACATTAATTCGTAGTGAGATTAATCGACTATTAATTAATCAAGGTTAGTTCACCAAATGTCTCCTAGATTTAAATGATGGAATTGTACATTTTCTACGAAAGATATACAACAAAGAAACAAAATCATAAAATACTCATGAATTAGTAACAAACTCGCGTTTTACTAATAAAAAACCGAGAATTAAGTTTTCTGAAAAAACTATCTTTAGAAATGAAAGCAAAGAAAAACCGCTTTTCATCAATTCTTCCCCCTTCTCATCACATCCTAATTAAAGCACAAATCCCTTATTTACCTTGAATTTACATTCCTACGTACTCCTGCATGCGTCCGTTTCCTCATTTTCCAGGCATAGTTAGTTGATGTCAATTACCTAGTGCCATTGTACTAGCCTCAAAGCTTTTACTGTCACTAACGCATACATCCAATGCTAGCCACAGTCAGCTAGATCTACGCGCGCTGCTTGCACATAAAAGCCCTTCTCTCTCTCTCTCTCACTCACTCGGTTGGCTGTACAAAGGTTGCCACTGAAATAGCCTGGCTCTATGCTACAAACCTGTTCTACAGGAAAGGCAATGGGGTTTGATGAAAAGCTTTTTCATGCGAGCCAAGCGGTTATGTCGTATAAGCAGAGCAGTGAATTACAGGCCGGCTAGTTTACCAACGCGTTACCATTACACGCAATGCATACTGGTTTTCTACCCTACAAGGCAAGCGAGTTGCTCAAATTCGCCGCTTGGCGGCGTCAACTAGAGACTGAACCAGAGGCTTGCTTTTCGCTAAAGTCTAAATTATATATTAAAGAAAGACAGGATGATTTTTCATATACTATCAAGTTCGATAAATAGTGCACATTTTAACACAATACTGTAAAAGCGTTTCTGATCATTAAATAATAGATTAAAAACTGAATTAACGGCAGGCGAGCCCAACTATTGATGACATCACAAACTAACATAATTTTTAAAATCAAAAATATTCCACTAGCGTGTTGCACGTGTTTGCGAAAGTGAAAATTGAGGTACAGTGATACTGTAAGATATTCAGTGTGTTGTACTAAAACTAGGTAAGTTTTAAAATAAAAATTCAAATTTCATATTCACCGCTGTGCTCGTGTGAGCTGTCGAACGTGTGTAGTTCGTCACAAACTAACACATCTGAACTGAGAGGTACAGCACCTGTTTTTGTGCAACACTTTCTAAAATGCAGGCTCTAGTGCCCGTCTAACTAGCAAATGGCGAAATGCATGTAAGAGCGAAGAACTAGTGGCACAAACGTGAAATTGTGTTTGTGTGGTAATATTTCTTTCACGTAAGACATTTTTAAAAAATGTATATTCCTTTTCAATACTTTAAAACGCCGATAGTTTTGACCTACAGTTTAAGATTGCGTCAAGTTTTGTTTTTAAGGAAACAGTAACAATTTCAGCCGCTGCAACTCAATGGCAGAGAATTCCAACACAAAAAGATTTTGTAATTTATCTATTAAAATATCTTTGTTGAAATTTTAAAAGCTCTTTCATAAAAGGTCATCGAATTTCAAAAGCGTACTACTCTATAGTGTACCACACACATGAATCGAAATAAAAGCTCAAAAATGTTGAATTAAAAATGAAAAACAACTGAACCGAACTCGCTTCTGACATCACGACCAACCTCACTGCAATAACAGTGGCAAGACAGACATTCATACCAGCAGACCGGTTTGATATACGCCGCATCAGTTTCTCTAGCCAAATCCCCGTGGAATTTGAAGAGAACTTCATTATACTATGAACTAGGAAGCTGTCACGAAAACTCACGGCTGTAATTTGTTGCACTGCCAAACAACAAGACGGTTGTATGAACCCCGCGTCGATGCTGAATTCAAGTCATTTTAGACGTGTGCAGAGAAAAATGCAGAGAAAAGAAAAGAGCAACGACAGGGGGCGCCTTGAACAAATGATGCCGTCACGGGGGGCGCTTTGAAGAGATGATGCCCTTACGTTTGCTGGGTAGTAATAACACACATTAAAGCAGACGCATCAGTTACTCATGAATGCAGTTAAAGGTAAACACTTGCTGCTGAGCCAGTTTAGTAAGACTACGACGATAACAACAAGGCTAGCAAAGTATACCGGTACCATGGCGACACCTACAGACTAGAAAGGGGAAGCACTACAAACAGGTCCACTTTAAAAATTAGGTCTAATATTAAAAAAATATGGTAATATTTAAGGATAACCCTTTCCATTTATTCTGGTGTTTTTAGTAACACTATTTGTTTCATTTAGTAGTTTGTTACTAAGCAATTTCACAGCTTTGCGATACGCATGCGCAGTTGGTATAGGTCAAATGTTACGTGTACCACACCAACGTGTCTTAACTACAATCGTCACGGGACAAGCGGGAAAGCAAAGCCGCCCACTGCATTAGTTCAGTAATTTTTACGTGGACTTCACTTAATTATACAATAGTCTGTGAGAAGAGTGATGCACTAGCAGGATCTTGCTTTGGAACAAGTAAAAATGAACTAGGTAAGGTTCTAGCTAGCTGTTAAAACTGTTACTATTACAATAGAATGGGCTGCGAGGCATTGTCAAGTGTAACCAAAGGCGTTGTCTGGTGCAGTTAACCTTTGACCTAATCACGATCATCATCAATCGCTGAACACGGGCTGCTAATTAATTAACTTACTATCGTTACTGCAAGAGAAAATTATAATTAACAATACGCGTGGTACAGTGATAAGCATGATCATGAACTGCAATGTTCATCTGTGACGTGAGTGTGACACAAAGCTCATTTTCGTGACATCACATCAGCGTCTTATAGCAATCTTTGCTTACACAAATGCGCTTGATGCACAGGGAAGATGCCCACCATTGCACAAACTTTGGTTAGTTTGTGACGTAAGCGACAGCTGTGTTCAGTTGCCATTAATTAACTTTCCAAGATAATTATGCTAGTATTAAAAGCAATAGCAAACTTTCATAGGCAAGAAAATGTATATTTTGGGCTGTAAATTTTAATGAGATTGAGTCTAATCAATCATCCGGTTTTCCTTTAATGTTTTCATTTATTATATTGTGAAATAATACATTAGTTTAGTTTAAACATAATTTATTTAGGCTTGGATCAGACAGTTTGAACAACATGATTTAGGATCCTCACCACAACAGACTTTATACACTATTTACAAAAACATTTACAGTAAAAATTGACTATAACTACACAAGCTGACAAGTTTTACTACAAGAATACATTAGACACTAGTAGAAAATGATGGTTAGAAAATATTAATGTACGATTATTTAAGACTGATGCATTTTATATCAGATAGAAACTACTGGAAGCGTTTAATATAAAGTCATGTATACATTGGAATATTTTACAGTTAGCAATGTAAGTAAAATAATACATTAAAACTAAATAACATTATAATGGTAATTAATATTCTTCATAATGTACTTATATAATTAATTTGATAGTGAAATTATACACTTAATTACTGACTCTCTAAACTTATGAAAAACTCCCCAATATTATAGCCAGATTAATCTAATAAAGCCAGGTATTACAGCATGAAGGGAGAGGGCAGAGATAAATTATTACACAGTACTGCTAGACCATCCCCTTAAACTTTTTTTTGAAATGACTCGAACGTCAATGCATTGTTAACTAAGCAATTTATATTGCGATACAGAATATCAGCAAAGCATACACGTTCAACTAGCTTCAGCACGAATGCCCAAAAATTCTAGCATGTAAACAACAATTCATTAATCAAAAAGCTTTGCTAGCGTAATCCAGCTCCGAGTAGCCTTACCGGTCGCGAAATAATTAGTCTAAAAGAATTTGCGTGTGTATAATTTACACATCGGTGTGCGCACGCAGTGACGGGTCACGTGGTGTCAGTAATTACGCTGGGTGCTAAGTTAATTCACTTTCTTTTGATGAATGAAATGCGGGCAGAAGTTGAAGAGCCTGTCAATGGGGTAATGTATGCGCGAAGCTCATCGTATCATCGGGGAAAATAAACACGTTCATAACGCAGTGTTTCTGCGAGGGTAATATGAGATGCTCGTTCAACACTAAAGCTAAATCCAGAACTCAACAGCAACTATTTCTGCAGATGAAAACATTCCGTCTGTCTCTGTCTGTTGTTGCCTGTTCATTTTCCCGAGTTGAGGAAGTCGTGAAAACATTCCCAACGTCCGTCTGTCTTTGTCTGTCTCTGCCTGTTCATTTTCCCGAGTTGAGGAAGTCGTGAAAACATTGCCAACGTTCGTCTGTCTTTGTCTGTCTCTGCCTGTTCATTTTCCCGAGTTGAGGAAGTCGTGAAAACATTGCCAACGTTCGTCTGTCTCTGTCTGTCTCTGCCTGTTCATTTTCCCGAGTTGAGGAAGTCGTGAAAATATTCCCAACGTCCGTCTGCCTCTGTCTGTTGCCTGTTCATTTTCCCGAGTTGAGGAATTCGTGAAAACTTTCCCAACGTCCGTCTGTCTCTGTCTGTTGCCTGTTCATTTTCCCGAGTTGAGGAAGTCGTGAAAATATTCCCAACGTCCGTCTGTCTCTGCCTGTTCATTTTCCCGAGTTGAGGAAGTCGTGAAAACATTCCCAACGTCCGTCTGTCTCTGTCTGTTGCCTGTTCATTTTCCCGAGTTGAGGAAGTCGTGAAAACATTCCCAACGTCCGTCTGTCTCTGTCTGTTGCCTGTTCATTTTCCCGAGTTGAGGAAGTCGTGAAAACATTCTCAACGTCCGTCTGTCTCTGTCTGTTCATTTTCCCGAGTTGAGGAAGTCGAAGGACTGTGAGCAAAAACAAAAAAAGAAGAAGAAACTTCGCAACGGCAAGTGAAGATCTTCAAAAGCAGACGAAGTTTTACCCACGTTCTTAATGTATAATGAAAGTATTGTATTAGTTGCTCAAGTTCACAGCAAGAATGAGTACACTGCAATAAGTTAACGAATTAACAGAAACACAGTACACATACATTGAACAAAACCAGACCCAATCCTCAACTGTGGGTCAAAACAATCTACTCTTTAAAATATTGAATGGAAACATAGTGTTTTTTCAAAAATGACTTACGTGAAAGAATTATTACCACACAAACACAATTTTGCATTCGCGTCATTAGTTCTCGCTTTACATGCATTTCGCTATACGCTAGTTAGATGGGCACTAGCGCCTGCATTTCGGAAACGTACCACACAAAAACAGATACTATACCTCTCAGTTTAAATGTATTAGGTTGTGATGTAGTGCACAATTTCGACAGCTCATGCATGAGCACAGTGGTAAAATTGAAATTTGAATTTTTATCTTAAAACTTGCCTAGTTTTCTTACAACACACTGAATATCTTTATTTACTCACGGAAGCCGCTGCTACTCTGCTAATAAAGCTTCATCCACACGCATAAAACTATCTATGCAACACAATTTAATCAAACCAGAAAGGCCAAATCCATTTCTCAAAAATATTCATGTAAGTAAACAGTACTAACCCTCGTGTTATAACTTACTCAACCGCAAAAGCCGAATGCCATCTGCTAGCCTGCTAATAAAGCTCCATCCACACGCATAAAACTTACTATGCAACACAATTTAATCCCAACAGAAAGACCAAATCCATTTCTCAAAAATATCCATGCCAGTAAACAGTACTAACCATCGTGTTACAACTTACTCAACTGCAAAAATCCGTCGGCTACCCTGCTAATAAAGCTCCATCCACACACTTAAACTTACTATGCAACACAATTTAATACCAACAGAAAGACCAAATCCATTTCTCAAAAACAACCATGCAAGTAAACAGTACTAACCCTCGCGTTACAACTTACTCAAACCGCAACCTTACTAATAAAGCTCCACCCACACGCATAAAACTTACTATGCAACACAATTTAATCCCACCAGAAAAACCAAATCCATTTCTCAAAAACATCCATGCAAGTAAACAGTACTAACCCTCGTGTTACAACTTACTCAACCGCAAAAAGCCATCGGTGGAAAAATGCGCGCGATTTGCCTTTAAATGACCTCTCAGCCGATGTTTCACTAAGAGTTATGAGTTGTAACTGTCTTACGGATTACCGAAGAAAAGTATTCGCTCAATCCAAATACGCTGTAGATGGCCGGATTAACAGATAAATCACAAACGCAGGGAATTCCCTTAATGGCTTTTGTTTACGGTAACTAGGTTAGCGAGGAATCATTTACAGAGCTCGCCGTCAACTACCGACAAGTCAATTTCCTCTGTTTAACTTTTAAAGAAGTCTTAGTAATTGGATTTTGACCAGCGTAATAGTAATCGCGTCGTCGCTATTAAAAGAGACAAATGAACTGTCGCGATAAAGCGCGCACTTTCAAAATCCGCGCAGCTCACTGAATAAATCAAGTAAAAATAGAAAAGTCCAAAAACAGCTTGCACGCAGACAAGTGGAAAAAATGGTAATTAAATCCCAAAACTTTGACTTTTTGCTCTAGCAAAATAGAGACTATTAAATATTCGAAGAAAACAAAGTAAGATGGGAAAATTTCAAACTGCTTTGCAAAGACAAATAGAAAAGACCAAGAAAAATTAGGAAAATTGCAAACTGTTTTTCAAAGACAAATAGAAAAGACCAAGAAAAATTGGGAAAATTGCAAAGTGCTTTTCAAAGACAAATAGAAAAGACCAAGAAAAATTAGGAAAATTGCAAACTGTTTTTCAAAGACAAATAGAAAAGACCAAGAAAAATTAGGAAAATTGCAAAGTGCTTTGCAAAGACAAATAGAAAAGACCAAGAAAAATTAGGAAAATTGCAAAGTGCTTTTCAAAGACAAATAGAAAAGACCAAGAAAAATTAGGAAAATTGCAAACTGTTTTTCAAAGACAAATAGAAAAGACCAAGAAAAATTGGGAAAATTGCAAAGTGCTTTTCAAAGACAAATAGAAAAGACCAAGAAAAATTAGGAAAATTGCAAAGTGCTTTTCAAAGACAAATAGAAAAGACCAAGAAAAATTAGGAAAATTGCAAACTGTTTTTCAAAGACAAATAGAAAAGACCAAGAAAAATTGGGAAAATTGCAAAGTGCTTTTCAAAGACAAATAGAAAAGACCAAGAAAAATTGGGAAAATTGCAAACTGTTTTTCAAAGACAAATAGAAAAGACCAATAAAAATTATGCAGTTATGGAGTACCAATTATTTAGATCCCTTTGTGGTAAATATGGAGTCGGAGTCGGCAGTACACTTATTGCTAAAGGAAGTCGGAGTTGGGCTTGTTAAAAATGGACAAAACCAAGGTTCAGCTACTTTTAACACATTTATGCATAACGTCCCATTTTGGAACACTTTCGTATTTAACACATTTATGCATAACGCCCCATTTTGGGACACTTTTGTATATAACACATTTATGCATAACGCCCCATTTTGGGACACTTTCGTATTCGTGTCTATGCAGCTGGACTGTTTTTGAGCATAAGAAGTAGTGATGAAATGCCACTGTAGCTAAATATTGAGAGTACTAGAAAGTGTAACTTAAAGGCAGGAGTGGGGAGTTGGGACTCCAAAATTTTAGGAGCTGTAGTCGGAATTGGATCTTCTAAAATTCTGGGAGTTGGAGCGGGAGCTAGAGTCAGGAGTTTAGGGTACCGACTCAACATCCAGGAAAAAGCTAAGCTGGATAAATCCCACTAAAAGCTGGAAAATGCTTACAAAAGTTATCGAAAGGTGCGCCTACGAGAGTTAATAATTGTCGAGGAAAACGAAGTGCAGCAGAAAGTGCAATCATCGGTAAACAGAAACAGAATTCTTGCCTTGGTAACACATCACTCAAGGAAAATTAATGTTGAAGTAACTGTAGTTTCGAACACTTGACCGGTGATAAGTTAAAACAAAACAAAAAATTGCTAAATTATATTCTTGCTGAAGTACATGGCTTTTATATTTTTAGCAGACATGTCGGCAGCAATAGAGCTATCATTGCACGCTGGTTGCTGCAACGAAACACAGCAAGAAGATTGCTGGTATTGCTTCCGCTAAGGGATAGTTTCATAAATTTCTTCTTCCATTTAATCTCGGAAGTGGTGCTGACAAGCCACTGGCGTAGCAGTGTCTAGTTTTTTTGCTGGATTACTGCTGCATTTACCTGTCTGAAGGCAGATTTCTTTTATTTTAGAATTCTGCCTGCCCAATGTCTACAATAGACGTGACGGGCGTATGATGATGATATGATGATGGCATAAAAACTACCATGCTTGTTACGGAAGTGGTGCTGACAAGCCACTGGCATAGCAGTGTCTAGTTTTTTTTGCTGGATTACTGCTGCGTTTACCTGTCTGAAGGCAGATTTCTTTTATTTTAGAATTCTGCCAGCCCAATGTCTACAATAGACGTGACGGGCGTATGATGATGATGATCTTCCATTTAAGACGGATTGGGCACATGCTTAGACTACCTGAAGATAGTCCAGTGAAGAGAGCTCTTCAACAAGCCACAGAACCAGCAGGAGCAAAAATGTTAACATATGTATGCAGATTTAAACACTTCAGCACTGATACTTAGAGATAAATGCACTCCAGGGGCATTCCAGGGAGTAGACAGTCTTGGTACAGGGAGACAATTAACCTTGTTTTGTTTAACTTATGCGTAATCTTCCTGTTAATAGATGTATTTGTATAGTACAATTATAACTTTTTTGTGATGTAAAGATTTTTTTAAATTACTATTTATATTTCGTACACTTTTACTCTAATCAGAATATCAACTTTTATTAACTTATATTGCCTTTAAATTATGATAATTAATAGACAAATGATGTATTGAACATAGAAGTCTGTATTGATTTCAAAGTGTTTATTCCAATATATGTATGTATTATATTGTATAATGTGTCTATTTGTGAATATGGAAATAAACTTAGATGATGATGATGATGATGATAATGATGATGATGACAAATTTCTGAAGATTTTAAAAGAAATCTTTCAAATTCTTTAAGAAAATTAAGACAACGCACTACTAGTGTTCAGTTATGTATATCTTTTCTTGCCCAATCTAATTTTTCGCAATTGTCGTCATTTTAGGTTTAGAAAAATAGAAATGCAAACAGTACAAAGTACGACAAGCATCTCTGCCAGATTCAGATTCATTAAAACTAACGCATCTCGGGATCAGGAAATGCATTCGGCACATTTCTGGTAAAAAAAATTCGGAAGCAATCCAAAACGGTCTCTACTGATACAGAAAAAAATGCAAAAAATAAACAACTATGTCAATAACAAAAAATGTACAACTAATTTCAATTTTCATATAATAGAACGTAAACGAATTACTACTTATGTCACCTTTATTTATAAATCTACAAAACCCATCAAAATCATAGCGGTGACATTCTTACGTATGCTCTTAGACCCTGGATCCCTTCTTAGCAACCAAACTCCCTACCAGGTTGGCACAATACGAACCTGTGCAAGGTTATAAAAATCCCGGAATACCGATCAGTTGCTTTCATAATGCTTATTCAACCTTGATCTAGAACTGTTTCCTCGTAGGGCACACCAGACCAAAGTGATGCTGTCGTAAAGCGAAACAGCTGTAGCAGCAAGTTCATCCAACCTTATTAAAATATCTGCTAACTCTGCTTTCAATGACACCTTGACACACCGTGTACAGCACGTGGTAGTGAAAAGACTGAGCAAAATTTATGGTGCAAAGTTATGCAATGTCAAACCCGTTCATCAGATGGAGAGGTAGCAGCAACTTCATCCAACCTTATTAAAATATCTGCTAACTCTGTTTTCAATGACACCTTGACACACCGAGTACAGCACATGGTAGTGAAAAGACTGAGCAAAATTTATGGTGCAAAGTTATGCAATGTCAAACCCGTTCATCAGATGGAGAGGTAGCAGCAAGTTCATCCAACCTTATTAAAATATCTGCTAACTCTGCTTTCAATGACACCTTGACACACTGTGTACTGCACGTGGTAGTGAAAAGACTGAGCAAAAGTTATGGTGCACAGTTATGCAATGTCAAACCCGTTCATCGGATGGAGAGGAATTTTAAAATTATCAATCGGGACAGGACGAAAAGATTAGGGATGAATCGGGTTCCAATATCCGGTAATTTTAATCGATCCAAACACGGCAGAAACTTTCGTCAAATTTTGCACTGTTTGTATTTCTATTTTTCTAAAACTACTGATTATGAAAAAAGGAAAGGATAAGAAAAAATATACACGACAGTTTAATTACAAATTTTTTTAAAGAGTTTGAAAGATTTCTATTAAAACCTTCAGAAATTTACAAAAGTATCACTTAATTTTTATGCTGCCACTCTTGTAGCGCAAGCAATACCAGCAATCTTCGTGCGGTGGTTCCTTGGAGCAAATAGTGCAAAAGATAGTGCAATTGCTGCAAAAATGTCTGCTAAAAGTTTAGACTTCCACCCAGTAAAACGTAGCTTGACGGTTTTTTTTTAGTTTAAACGAAGTGCAGATCAAGTTTTCAAAACTACAGTACATAAACATTTGCAGAGGTTGTACTCAAAATTACTCAGTTTTTACTCAGTGAAAATTCACAGACGATGCAACCAGCATGAGCAAAAGCAGATCTGGAACCATATCCGGCACATAAGATCCAAAACCAGCAAAACTGGATCCAGTGCATCCCTAGTGAAAATCTGCATTTAGCTATTAGCAGCAGAAACACCCAGGTTCAATTCTAGAGCAAACGATGTTACAATTTTTCTTTTTATGGTTTAACAATTACATAGCAAGCCCACTTCTAGGTTGCCATGGAGATGCAAACAGGCATATCTATCCACGGCCACAACAAACTCTCAAGAACATTGTACGTTGACTTCAATTTCACTTCCACAGACCCCAAAGAGTGCAGTAAACTTGTTACCATCAGGTTGACAATCTTGACACCTTGAGGTTTCTTACCTTGGGCATTTTAGGGCACATAACTGTGATGTCTATAATTACCCTTCCAAATTTGGCAACAGTTCAATGCCAGAACAAATCCAATAGAACTACAGCTATTGCCAAATAACTTGTCCCTTACAAATTGCGCTGACAAACAGGATTCATCCTGTTTTACGATTAGTTACCTGTGACTGTCCTTGAGTTTGTTCTCCGGACTGAGAAGGCGGCGGCGGCTGTACCCCTCCACCGGCTGCACCAGACATCTGCCCCTGGTACGGTGACTGATATCCCATCTGCCCTCTGCCATGCTCAGAGTATTGGGACATCCCCTGCAAATATAATGTATCTTGGTACAAATTGTTGTACAATGATGACAGCAGAAATGATTCGCTTATGACTCAACAATTATATAAGCATTTATCTCAGTTACTCGAGATAGTCGAGTTAAAAATGCGCATCCACAGTTGTACCAACAATTTTATTCATGGACTCACAGTTGCTTAACTTCCAGTAACTGGCTTAGTTTGAAAATCGTGCAAATATTGTAAATTTATTCAAACTACCGTTTCATTTCGTCACCTACCTGTTGTTGCGAAAACGGCTGACTCCTGCTAGACGGAGGACCCGGAGGCATGTATCCGCTCCTCTGCTGCTGCGAATAGGCACCATATTGGCTTGAGTGCTGAGCAGGATAGCCCGGTCCGGGTCCCATGTAAGGACTTTTTCCTTGACTAGGATCATTCAGCCCACCCTGCTGGAATAACAATGCAACGTTTGAATACGGTTTACATGAATGCATGCTTATGGCTCAGACAAGTTTCAACTGGTACTCAGCCATACAAACTGCCAATATTTTACAGTCATATCTCAGTTTGCCGGACCTCACTTTCACGGATATCGGAAGAACGGACAAAATCTGGTCCATTAAAATGTGCCGCCTACTACGGACACAGTCCATCGTTTCGCGAGCTGACCACTAGTTGGCAGGCAGTCCAGTCACCTTGTTTACATCCAAGCAGCATGTAACAACATTTGTGTGGCTTGTATGTCAGCGTGTTTAATGGTTTAATCAGCATGTGTAAGTGGTTTAGACCCAATTATGCAGAGTTATTTGAGTCAATTGCGGACAGTTTTTATTTTTTACACACTTTTGCATAGGAGCTTTTCCGTACTAGACGTTTATGAGACAATTAGGGAATTGATTCTACATTACCGTGAGTGTAATACAAGACGCCTATTATATCAGCCGAGTATCGGAAAATACAGACAATCGGAAAATCCCCAACGTCTCCCTGCTTTTGTCCAGCAAACCGAGGCATGAGTGTACTTCAAGAAGTGAGACCTAATAGTCAGTTTCTTGAGTTGCACACGACTATGAATGCATGCTTACGGTTTAACTATGTTTTAGCTGGCGGTCAGCGGCGCAAACTGTCCACATGAGTACGATAATAAGTAAAACCTAATAACCTATAAAGCATGTTAATACACTAATACTAACAACATATTTTGCAAACTTGTAAACAGAGATAGTGGTTTTGAATGAAACAATCCAACTTTTCCAGACAACAGGATTTGCCAGACTGCAAAATGATAAGTTAGGACTGCAAGATGGCATCCACGCATTCACCAATGCATTTTGGGACTTTAGAACATGATGGTGCCTACATTTGTCTGTCAAAAACAGAGCTCACGTTTATTAATTGTAAGAAAGAGCTAAACAGGGATATTTATCGCAAAAGGTGGATAAAACATCAGTCATAAAGGTGAATGTGCTACACAGAACTGACATGTTTCCTGAAACTAGACATAACAGTAAATGCTTTGGTCTTGGCAGTAACAAATCAAAATAGCAGTACCAGTAAACAAAAGTAAGAAACTTGACTTAAGTTGAGCATCAGTAGACATGACTCAACAGTCTACATGAAATTTAGAATTTCATTAAAATTAGATCCAACATTAAGAACTCATAAAAATAGAAAAACAAAACTCCACAGCATGTTCAAACAAGTTCTGAACACCACACATCACGGGCTCTTGGGAAAACCTCTAAGTAGAGAATTTCTACGTCCAAAACCAGTTCATTTTTTCTTGGCCAATTTGTCAAGAGGACAAAAGAGAGCTCGAGATGTGGAACTAATAGCCGTCACAACAGCAGAATAGTAAAAGAAAATGCAATTGCATCTGGTTTTAACAACATCAACCTGCAGTTAATATGTGATCAATATTTCACGGCAAAGTAGCGAGTGTAATCTACATCCCCAGGGTGTAATATGTAGGCTTTTGTACTCAGCTGCTTCGTAGAGGCAATGTTTAACTAGGCCAAGTGCAGCACAAACTGGGATTTATGAATGAAACTATTCGCCGGATCACGTGACCCGTTCAACAATTAGCATAATAGAGCCGACGCGTCTAGAAGGAAAGGCATAAACACCAGAGCAGCGCGTGTCAATGGCCGGTTATCTGGCCAAACATTCCTTTTCAAGTTTTAAGTCACAGCTGTTTAGATAAACATCGAGGCTTTTATTGACAGGTTTAGAGGATCAGTGGTGAGGATGAGGAGGGGGGGAAGTCGTTCAAACATTTGGCCTCTTTAATCAAGTTAAAACACTCGCGGGAATTCCCGTATCTTGATGTTACAAAAATACACTACAGTAGCGTCTGTTTTACGACCCACTGTACACACGTAGTAAAACCGTATTACCACAAACGCAATATGTTAAAGTAAAACAGGATGACTTATCATACTCTACCTCATTTTAAGACCTATAAGCGTTTCTAGTAATTAAACGATAGGTTAAAAACTTAATCAACTTCATGCGAGCGTTTTTTTGTTGTTGTATTCATGACTTGTTCAGTTGTTGTTTTAATTTTTAATTGCATTATTTGCTTGCTTTTTTTGCATTGGTATAATTATAATATAACTGCTTTGCATTTTGTTTATTTGCTACACTTAAGAACTAACCACATATTTATTCGCTTAACCATGTAGTCTGCCGTGCTTAATAATAATTCTAAGTTATATAGGTGTGGCTGACTCGATGACCTCCTGGTCTTTCGCCACCCCATCTCTACATACTTTACAAAATTTGTTGTATTTGCGTTATAAATGTTATATTAGAGATAAATAAACCTTTGAATTGAATTGAATTTGAGCCCAACTAGTGAGGTACCACAAGTGAAAATAATTTTCAACAGCACAAACATTCCACGAGCGTGTTTGCGTAAAGTACAGTGCTACTGTAAGATATTCAGTATGTTGCACTAAAACTAAGCAAATTTTAAAATTAAAATTAAAATTTACCTTTGTGCTTACACATGAGCTGTTGAATGTGTGCACTACGTCACAATTGAACACCTCTGTAACGCATTTCTGAGATGCAGGCTGTAGTGCCAACCGCATGAACGAAAAATTACCTTTTTGCAGCAATAAATTCTTTCACACAAGTCATTCTTGAAAAAATAGTATCTTACCTTTCGGTATTTTATATGGTAGCTTGTTGCGAGATATAAGTTTAAGATCGGCTCGGGTTTCCTTTTAAGAGCAAATTGATTTTAGAAAAAAATAACAAAATGCTTCAAAAATAAACTGCAAGTAGTTGTAGCGGGACTGGAACAAAGTTGAAGGAGTCGCGAAAGATGAGATTCTGGACCGGTAAAGATGTCCCACATCTCCAGTCTAACACGGTAAGCAGCTAGAAGTAGTGTGGTACACGAAGATCGCAAAATCGTTTTTCTAGTCACCCATATTGGTCGCCCATTATCTATTTCCCAGTAAGGTCCGATGATGCTCAACTTTGGCAGCTAAGCACACACCGATGGTCATGGTCACTCAACTAAATTTCCCTTGCCTTGAGCTTATTTGAGTGATAAGAGTTTATTTGAGTTATAGGGCAGATTGCTGTCTACGTACAGTTATCTACAACGACGACTTTAGTAGCCAAAAAATTGCAAAAAACAGAACTGAAATGATAGTAGCCCATCCTCAGCATGGAAACAGTGAAACTTGCTAGGTTAAGTAAAGAATCTAACTTGGTGGAGATGTCTAGCAACTAAACACAGTGTTCCTGGACCGGCTCTAGGTAGTTTGACGCCCTAGACAAAAGAATTTTTAGCCCCACCTCACGTTCAACCCCGTTTCATCGCAGTTCCCGCCACATCCCCAAAATTGAATTTTTTCTTGTATAATATTATAATAAAGTATAATGGTATGTGTGTGTTCTAAAGCCTGTTTGATTTATACATGTATATATTATAGTACATACTAATTAAATGTGATAATCTGTAGTCTGTGATGATTGAATTTGGAATTTAATTTATGATCCTACTGTATGTATCTGGGTCTTCGGAAGCGTTTCTGCAATTTCTGTTTCTCCTGGCAAGATTTTAACTCAGCCTTTTGATCAGCAAATTTTGGAAAACCTAACTACTTTTTTTCAAGTGTGCATGAATTACACTAGCTCCATCATCACCTTTACAACCACAAACCCGATTTTCGGTTCTATTATTTACGTAATTTATTTTTCACTGTCTAAGAATTATGCTTGTGTTATGAAGTATATTTCAGTTGCCATTGTTCTTATGTTTTCGTTGTCAGATTTTTATTTTCAGTTCTTGTTTGATTTATTATTATACATTTATTATTACTGCTTATGAATTGTATTAACACGTTATAAGCATATCAATTTAATGTCATTCGTAACAATTAAATCTCTATTACAAGCAGTACTAACACTAATACACTGTAGCACAGCGCTTATACCACTAACCAAAGGGCACGTGACTAGATGACCAATTGGTCTTTCGCTGCCCTTTCTTCACATTTTTGTTTCCAAATTAATTGTATTATAACTGTGCATGTGTTGCAAGATAAACGAAAAAGATTATGATTATTATTATGCGTAAAATGATGCAATCTTAGGAAACCAGATAAAGCAAAAGTAATAATTGTATAACATATACATGTTGATAGGAAAATACTGTAGGTTTTTCTTTCATTTCATTAAAGTGTTTTCACTATGTTATTCTACATTATAATAACTTAGGCTAAAACTTACTTCTAGAATTTGGCACCCTAGTTTGCCTAGTGGTAGAGCAGGCTCTGTTGTGTTATAGCTTCTAAGCAAGAGCCTTCTTAACGTTATAGTATTATTACGATTTCAGATACGACTAACCAAAACAAACAACAAAACAAAAAACGGACGACAGAAGGCATCGTTCTGCCCAGTTTTTAGATACACAATAAGACCTAGGTATGCGTCAAACGGTAAAGATGTGTAACATAATCCAAATAAGAGGAGATTTCGGGAAATCTGTTTGTACCCAAAGTTAAATGCAATTTCCATGAGAAGCACCGCAGGAAAACTAAGAAACTATAGAAGCATTTTCCTGTAACCTCAATCAAACTGTAGACAATTAGGCCTACCATACGCTCGTTCAGCATATAAGACGGGCAATTTTGCACTATGAGACTGTTTGTGATCTTTTGTGCCTCAATTGAATGTTGTATTGTCCCAATTAGAAAAAACGTAATATTTTTAATAAAGACTGTAAATTTTCATAGCACATTTATGGCCTATATAAAAGTAATTCTAGCGCGTATTTAACTTACAAAAATATCATCTAATATCTAATGAAATAACCACTTCAGATTCTGGTACACTTCTGCATGCAGCAAAGTTTAGCCTTGTCGGTAAAAATTACGAACCGCTCATAATAATTCTACCTGCTGAATTTTCTAGCTGTGCGTGTCGTTTTCGACATCCCAGATAAAGAAACTTTCCCTAAATAGTTGAAGAACAACCAGTATGAATCTTGTAGCCATGCAGTTTGCACTGCAGCACGTATTGATATAAACTGTCCATTTTCACGAACAGCTAGCACACCACAAACACTTCCCGCGTACTGACGTTGTTTGTAAACTGCACATACGCAATTTGCGTGTTGTATTGTTCCGTGAATGTTGTATTGTCCCAATTAGAAAAAACGTAATATTTTTAATAAAGACTGTAAATTTTCATAGCACATTTACGGCCTATATAAAAGTAATTCTAGCGCGTATTTAACTTACAAAAAATATCATCTAATATCTAATGAAATAACCACTTCAGATTCTGGTACACTTCTGCATGCAGCAAAGTTTAGCCTTGTCGGTAAAAATTACGAACCGCTCATAATAATTCTACCTGCTGAATTTTCTAGCTGTGCGTGTCGTTTTCGACATCCCAGATAAAGAAACTTTCCCTAAATAGTTGAAGAACAACCAGTATGAATCTTGTAGCCATGCAGTTTGCACTGCAGCACGTATTGATATAAACTGTCCATTTTCACGAACAGCTAGCACACCACAAACACTTCCTGCGTACTGACGTTGTTTGTAAACTGCACATACGCAATTTCCGTACGGTACACTTGCACACCTAATTTCCGTACGGTAAACTTGCATACGCAATTCCGTATGGTAAGCCTGCATACGCAATTTTCCTACGGTAAACGTGCGTATGCAATTTCCGTACGGTAAACTTGTGTTTGCAATTTCCGTATGGTAAGCTTGTGTACACGAGCACTCTTAAACACAAGTCATTATATTTAAACACGACAAGGATCCCCAAATTGAATCTCTTCTGACCCCAGTGTCCTGTGACCTTTAACTGACATTTAACCTTGAATTGTTTCACATGCAGAGATTTTTCGCACGTTAAAGCTCAACAAGGTTTAAAAAGTTTCGCAAGATATGTAAAACAGATCTACATATTACAGGGCAGCAAGAATGTACTCACTGGACCTTCGTCAACTCTGGTGATTGGATCTTCATCTATTCTGGGTTTTAATCGCTTTCAACGTTTCCTTTGTAAAGAACGTCGAAATTGAAATTCAGAACAGAACTTCAGAACAAAACGAACTTACGAAATATAATAGTAATGTCAACAAAACCTTAGTGCATAGGAAAAATGATAAGCAGAACTTCGGCCCAAAACATCGCGAAACTCACTGCTAAAATTAAGGCGCAGCAAATTTATTTTTTCCTTAACAAAAACTGCTACTTTCAGAGCAATATAATTCAAAACACGCGCGTGCGACAAGTCGTTAACTTCAAGTCCCCCTGCTGAATAAATTACGAACAAATATCTTTAAAAAAATGTAGGCAATAGTCTTCCCTCTTCCCACACTTTCCACTTTTGATATAATATGCAATGAAAATATAAAATTCGCCAAAAAAATCGTCGGAAGTATATTGGAGAAATTGGATTACTTATCTAAAATTTCGCATTATGGGATAAATTACAAAATTCACATTAAAAAAGATGATAATATGCACAAAGTATAGTATAGTATTGTGTAATATAGTATAGTGTATTGTGAACATAGTATAGTATAGTATAGTATATATATATATATATATAATAATCTTTATTTGCCATTAAAATACATTGATAATCAGATAGTACAGTAACATCTTTAATTCATCCCAAAATGTTAAACGTGAAATTCTGGACATTTCCTCCAGTACACATAGTGGAAATTCATCCCAAAATACTAAACGTGAAATTCTGGAAATTTCCTCCAGTACACATAGTGGAAATTCATCCCAAAATACGAAACGTGAAATTCTGGAAATTTCCTCCACTACACATAGTGGAAATTCATCCCGAAATGTGAAACGTGAAATTTCCTCCAGTACACATAGTGGAAATTCATCCCACAATGTGAAACGTGAAATTCTGGAAAATTCCTCCAGTACACATAGTGGAAATTCATCACGAGCTTGTACATTGGGCATGATGAATTCTAATACAAAAGAAATCTGTTTAAATTGAAAATCGCTTAATAGGGAAAGCGGCGAAATCTTTGTTGATGACGCTACAGCTGACACAATACGTTACTGTGTTAACTGTACCACACTGTAGTGTAATTGGTAAAGTTAGCCTAGGCTAGGCAATAAACATCAAAGCAACATCACGCGTACTGTACATGTATGTCATGCCCTACATTCTGAGCCTTCACGCGTTGAACAGGAAATTTTTAGCAAAGCGGCAGCACCGTACAGCAAAAAACCCAAATCCAATCACGTTGCCTTTTAAGATACTGTAACTGCATTCGCTGTAATATTGAGATAATTAATCCAATTTCTATATCCGTGAAAATCTACCTATGTTTCAAATGTCGGGCTTAAAGTAAGTCATACGCAAAAATTAAGCAGCTGATTTAGAGAAGTTATGATCAATAAAAATTCCATCTTTTTGAGTTTAACGTGTTACTTAAACAATGCATGGAATAGTTCTACAGTTATACTGTAAATTTCAGTCATATCTCTAAGTTTCTAACCATTTCGATAGCGATAAATATTTGTATTTAAAAATATGTTGTATATAAGCAAATAACAGGTGTATTAAACCGAGGGAAGAACAGCTGAAAGGTCACGTGCCTGTGCTTTGCGGTTGAAGTTAAGCCACACTGTTTCTGGTGAATGGATGTGACTACATGAGATCAATTCTTGCTTTGAGTAATTTCACTCGCCATAGCCATTCTGGCTGTTCATCTCCTAGCACAAGGCAGAATGTATGCATCCGAACATGGCTGTGTCACCTTTGACTGTTCATTGCCTGAATTTAGAGAGCTAGCCTCGGTCATAATGCGCGAATTTTGGTCTCGACACAAACATCAAATTTAAATAGAATAGGCCACTGAGTTGCATAAAAAATCAGGACTACAGTGGCCAGCCATTTTCTAATTGAAGATGGCAACCGTAGTACCTGTGGATAAATCGTGTACATTAGGCCAAGGTGAAAAAGCACATATGTGGTAAAAACCCATGTTCTAACGTACCAATGTGCCAGTTTTTGACGAGTTTATATTTATGAGATTAGTTTTGCAGAAAATTTATGTAACACACTGCACCATTTTTGAAAAAGATGGCATGTCTAATTGTCTAATTGAAGAAATATTATTATATACGCTTCGAAATATTTTGAAAATTTAGTTGGCCCACTTCATAAATGCACAAATTTACCAAATTATATTGCCGTCAGTCCTGAAAATTTGCTTTGCTGCCACTTTTACTGTGGACATTGTTACCTACATGTAAAGTAGTACATAATTTCCCCCGGACCACTTATCTTTGGAATTCTCCAGCGGAAAATGTTTTACATCCTAACAACAACTTTGCATAAGAAAATCAAAAGATAACTTTATCATAGCAACATACTTATAAGAACTTTGACTTGCTTGGCTTACATTTACATTTCTACTTGCAAACTGCAGCCCCCGCATAGTGACCGACTATTGGCATTAATTATTTAGGTCAAGTTGATCAGTATTAATATTAATTAGTTCAAAAAAACTTCATGCAAACTTGCAAGCAGCATCCCAGTATAAACTCATCAGCAAATTTGAAGTGAATAATTGGGTGATGCATCTAAATTTCTCAACAAAAACTGCTGAGCTAAGCTTGACCAGATGAACGAATGAAACTTTGCTCACTTAAATTGTGTTAGCTAATTAGCTATAGAACCTTCTAATGAAACGTTACCAACACACACGACAAAAAGTTTGTAGGATGGTTGATTTATTTTAAGTGGGTTTTGCTGCAATTCAGACCCCTAGATCCCAGCAACCGACTTCATGTAAACTTTTGCTTTATGTTTTGGGTAAAATGTAAAAACAATGTCGATATTTTCAAAGGCCAATAAAATCAGCCACCAAACAGTTAGCTAAGCCAAGCATTTTCTGCACGGAAGTTTAATCTATGCACAAAATGTGGTTTTTGTGCAGCGTGTAATACAGTGAATGAATGCACAGACAAGAATTACACTTGCGTAATGATTTAAGCAACTTTTGAAGCACAGCAACACTTGTATTGTTGTGTACAATGATGGATGACAGTGCAGAAAACCGAGGCATACCACAGGCAAGCTACTGCAGACAAAAGATGCGAAATTACAGGTCTTTGGAAAGTCCACATTTCAGAAGACGTTAAAACCCGAAGAAGTTAACCCCGTGAACTCCCTCAGAACTTTGACAATCGAACAAGACTGCACATTTGTGTACACTGTCAACTATAATGTAAGATAACAATCAGTGCCAACCTAGTAATAGGTAATGTATCACTAGATAATGCAGATAACACACATCAGACACAGCTAATACTGTCCGAGAAAGACACTGGACAGTTAATTTTCCATATTTAAGGTGCAATGAAGCTACTAGTAAATTTGCAGCAAATAAAAGAAGATTTAAAAAACTAGCTATTACTATTATTGATCATACTACGTAAAATAAAATAAATATATAATAATTTAGCAAATAAATTCTAAATTTCATTCCTACGAATCTTTAAACAATATGTCATGTACCTAGAGGTAGTTGCTACTCTCAAAAAAGCTACTTTACAAAACTCGATTGTTCTTGTTTTTTTCGTCACCTGTTTTTTTTTTTGCTATTTGACATTTTTTTCACCAGGTTACTTGAGAATTCTGAAATTACTAGAATTCATAAAGCCCCTAGCCAACTAGCCTATTTGAATTATAACAAAAAACTACAAAAAATACTTTGACTAAGAAATTAAGTTTACTGTATCACATTAACAATTATATCTGATCTGCTGACTGGAAGTCAGATGCTTAAGCAGTTTTTATGTGATATCGTGTAAGTCTGCGTTCGGTATGTTGAACACTGGGTATGAGATTTTATAACAAATGATGCTTATTTGTAGTAAATCACATTTTTTCTAAATCGAGTCAATAACCAACTCCAGATATGCACCCAATTTTTTTAATGGACTTGTGCTTAATCACACGCAGTATACAATGAACAGCCTTACAAGTACAAAGATGCAGTACTAATTCATACAAAATGCACCAGTTTATTGTGCAGTGTACCACCAGTATTCATAATAATAAATTTATATTTTTTCGGCAGTAAACATAGATCGGCCAAAGGCGCCGTAATCTCGCAGCTAGTCGATGTCACTCAAACGATTCTGATGAAGCATGTTTGTGAGCGCAAACTGCATGCGCGCTTTTGGTTTGCTTCCTTGATCTTGTAAAATATTGCAAAAGTTACTTTATAAATTTTATCAATTGGCTGTGTTTAGTTTGAAATTTGGTTGTCCCTACTGCAATGGAAATACATTATTTAACAACTGTTTCGTTCAGAAATTTGAATGTTTCGTTCCCAAAGATGTCACAGCCATTATCTGTTCACATACAGGAGGAAGTGTTTGTTCGCTTCAGTACTTTCTCACCTTTACATTTTTAGAAATTTATATTCAAGGCACAAAGATTTTTCAGTTAAAAATAGAAATACTAACCAACTTATTAAATGCTGCCTAGAACCTACCACTGGCTACTACGTACAGCACAGATTTATGCCGAGTTTAATAAAGTTTGATTTACTTCAAAAACGATTTTTGAAATTCTGCATCGCAGCAAGTGGTAATATTACAAACGGAAACTTTCAGCACAAGTTTGAAATTTTGAGCCCAGGGCTGCCAAATATAAGTTTACTTAGATTACAAGGTAATTTGTTAATTTGCAAGATCAGCAATCCACCCGACTTCCATATTCCTTCACGAGCTGTGAGAAATCGCTTGTTCGGGCAAACAACCGATAAATCAGACTTTTTTTAGAAAATACGTTCCAATGAGAGTTTACTCATTTCAAAGCCTAGTGACCATGCCTTTGCTATACTTTAATAGTAAATACAAGACGATATACCTGGCTGTATCCTGGCATTCGGGTCCCGGACGACTGCTGATGATATGGTCCCCTAGCCCAACTCTGAGATGGACTTCCATATTGCATGTTTGCCCCATCTATTTGGCCACCAGGAGGCAGTTGATTGCGTCCATAATCACTATAAGAGTTCTGATATCTAGTGGCAGGATTTGGCGACTGAAGAAGTTGATTGAGCGTTGGAGTAGGACCGGCTTGTTGACTGATACTTTGTCCGGACAACATACGAGGTTGTCCGGGGTAATTATTCATCGGCATGCCTTGAATCCCAATTCCACTCCTAGACCCAGATAACATCCCTTTATTGTATGACTGCTGCCCATATTGGTTAAACATGTTACTAGGCTGAGAATTTGATGGTACTTCATTCATATTTGCCTGATCATAATAACTTCTGTTATAACCTCCATTATAACTGTTATGCATTTGTCCAGTATCATTCATTTTACCGTAATCTTGGCTATTTATAGTTGTATCTCCACTTCCTTGAAGATACCCTGCTTGATGGCCACTATTGTGGTATTGCCCCTGGTCCATCGAATTCATCATATGTGCACTTCCACCATCTTGAATAGACCTCTCCATTGTCAATTCATTGCGAATTCTAGCTTTACTCACGCTTTCATTTATTACACAATTGCCATTAAACGAGTCACCATTTAAGTCTTTGCGTTTGTAGTTTGTTTTTATACCTTTAGCCTTCTTTTTAGGGGCTGCATCTGAGCTGTCTTCTGCACCCTTTTGTTCAGATTTTCTCCCAGTGGATAGGATCTCTGTTGCCATTCCTCTCTAGCGCCAACACCCCGCTCTCTTCCATGCATTTGTCAGCTTTCCGGTGTTAAATACTTCACTACTATACTTTCATTACAATAAGTTCACGTTTTCTCTTTTTTATTGGCACAAATAACACTAATGACTTATAAAAAAATTTGGTGCTACTCATATAAGAGCATGGCCTTATCACCAATACATACATACATTGCACCTTCGACGCTGGCAAACCATTGGCAACGTTAGCCGATAAATTATTGCGCCCTTAAACATTTTCTAATTATTTTTATCCGTGTTTAAACAAAGTTGCTAAGAAATTTAGAATTAGAACTACAGTTGAATTACATGGCGTTGTTGTTTTTGTGAAATCATTAGTCGTTTTCTAATAATTCGCGATTATCCTTGTGGAACTACTTTTATGCGTTCGTCCAACGAGTGGAAGTGTACAAATAGCGGTGTGTGAGGCGTCGTAGGCATTCTATACAATTCAGCTTTTTCAATTAGCCGATCCGTTTACCTCCCTGATGCAATTACGAAAGAAAAACAAGCCCTGCCTGGTTTTACCACCGGTCATAAGGCAAAAGAATAAAGAGTTTTTAAAACACCTATACTAAAAAATATTTGGCGCAACTTAGCGTTGCGCGTTTGCTTCGCAGAAATGACTAAAAACGTTTACCAAGGGGAAACAGCGGACAAAATTCTACAGTTTTGCCTTGCCATAGGGTTTGGCGGATGACGTCAGCCGAGCGAAAATCCAATGCGTTGCACACAACAGGTTTTAGGCTAAGAGATATTTTGTTTCCAGTTTTAGCATACTTCTAGGCCATTTTTTGATTCCAATTTAATTTTTATTTAATGCACTAATACCAAAGTAAAGTCTTGTGACAATAAAACTTCGGACCTCGTTAAGAAAATGTGGTATTTGACATTCTATATTGCAGCGGCTATTCCCGTTATAAACCACCCTCCCTGCGCTGCAGCTGTTCAACAAGCAGGCAAAGTTCGGTTCACTGTCTCTCTGTGCGCAGTCTTTCTGCTACCACAACTGCAATAGTGCTTTGCTCCCTGCAAAGGGTAAACCGAAGACTACAGCAGATGGCGTTTTTATGCTGCGTACTGCATTGAAAGCAAATAGGGCGTTCTTGTTATGATGAATCCTGATAAAATTCTGTCCGCCTTGCCGAAGTTTGCAACCGCGTAAGTTGAGATGATAACTAGCACGCTTTGCAGATGACAATGAAAGAGTCGCAATAGCTAATTATCAGCAGAGCCTTTGACTATTTTTTGTTTTTGCAGCTAAGATCGTCGAAACACCACGACTTTGTCATTTTTAACTTGCCCCCAGCGGATTTCTCATAATTACGGGAGTTGCAGCTGGCGCGTTAATCAAGGAAAAACTTTCAGATTTTGCAAGGTGCGCTTTGGATGAATCTTGAACAATGACTTAGATAGAAAGTGGGGCTGAAAATGAAGCTCAACATATTTCCACGTCAAACTAACATAGTTAAGGGGCTGTATCATCATTTACAATGTGAAAAATGGGAGATATCGTGGCTAGGGGTTTGAGCTTTTCTGCGAAGTTTTTGGCACTTGTTTGCGAATAAAATTATCCTACGTAAGTGTAAAAAAATTAGAAACACTTATCTTAATTAATACATTAAAAAAAACAAGGCCAATTAATTTGATAGAGGTGGAAAATTGTTTGCGCTTAGACGGTTTATAATAAAGTTTCACTGCAAAGAAATATGTTTCACAAACTCGTGATGCAACACTTAAGTGTATATTAACATAATTATATAGAACATTGACAACAAATACAGAGAATCATGGAATTTTAATACAAGTGTGTGTGTGTGTGAAATGATTTTTATTACCTATTTTCACGTAAGTGCTTGTGGTGTGCAAACATAAATTTCAACAATTAATTTGTGGCCAGTATATACAAAATGTTAACATACACTAATTACAAGGGAAAATTAACATGATTTATAATAGAAATAAGATTTAGAAATTGAGGTATTTTTAAGTTTCAAAGCTTAACGAAATTTCCATGTGAACAGGCTATGTATGCAATATTTTATACGCATTAAAAAGGTTAATGACAACTCAGTTAAAGCAAGAGAGACTACAGTAGAACACGTGTCAAAAGAAAAAGAATACCCATTAAGAATTTGCTAGTATTAGATATCTATTGATGTTCTTCATAATCAAACTGAGCAAAATTGTAGATTTCAACAAGGCAACAATTATCTGGTAAAAAATTCCATAGAGAAGAAATCCGAGGGAAAACGTTGGATTTATAAGCGGTTGTTTTCCTAGGGTATATAAAGTTTAATTTCATGCATTGGGAAAAAGTGGAACTTGAACTGAGATCTTGTTAAAAGAATTTAGTTAAATGTTGTGAACAGCATGGAAGAGCAACATTTAAATATTTAAGATTTCTTTGAAAAAGGTTTATAACGAGTCTACAAGTTGACATTTTATTTAGTTACGTTCTGTGGCTCTTCGCGGAACATGTGAGGTTAGGCTACGCAGCTATAGCCAACACAGATAGGTTACATCAGTTACGTTTTATGATTTGGTCACACTCCAGCTCAGAAACCAAACAAAACACGAACAAAAAATCAATAATTGCATTATTTTATTAATACAACATGATATTTGTAAGCAACCATGTACATTATCATTGTTTACGTGGGTTAATTAGAAATGCGAGGATTGCCGTTTTTTTTTAAATTCGCCACTTGTAAATTGTAAACATTCATTAACGTCACAAACGTATCACTTGTTCTCTCAGGGCGTATGCTTGAATATAAAACGTTGAAAATGTGGTAAGAATAATAATCATAAGAAGGCTATTAAGTATGAGATTGCTAACCAAAGCAAAACGTTCGTTAGTGTTGCAATAATATTAATAGTGGCTCCCAAAATTTACATATTTTTCAGAGATATTCAATAAATTGCAATGGCAATTAACACACGTTCAAAAACAATTCCAAAATCCAGATTATGAAAATACAGTGATTGGAATTATTTATATCACCGTTTTTGCCTGGCGGCACGAAACAGTAAACTTTTTAGGCACGTGCGCCATCTATGGAGCAAAAAAGTATAAAGTTGCACACACAAGGCCCAAGGCAAATGCAAACATTTCAAACAGCACAAGTTACCATCAAACTTAATACTTTCAAATCACCTCAAATTGTCACGTGATCACAGATTATTTTGGTGCACCATTTAAGAAAACTAAAATTTGACAACCGCACAGAAATTGTGCAGAACGCTGCTACATCTTCACCGTGCAACAGACACAGATTCTAAAGCCACAGTTTAATAACAAAAGAGCAGCCGTACAAATAACACTAAGCTGAGATTCTAAGTCTTGAATACATCTTGAAAATAAGATAGCACTCATTTGAGACTCGCCACAGTCATAAACGGTAAAAAAGTCAAAATTCCCTTGAAGTCCAAGCAATTCCTTATTTTTTCCTTCAGAAGATTTCTGTCCTCGAGGACTAAATCAGCTAAAATCAACCTGACAGATCTGGAAATATATCTTGAATCAATCTTGAAAGATACAGATACAATGTCTTTCAAAATCTTTCAAGATTTAGCTAGATCAAATTGATTTCAGCTGACAGTCTTCATCAACTGAAATCAACCTAATAGATCTTGAAATATATCTTGAATCAATCTTGAAAAGTACAGCTACAAGATCTTTCAAAATCTTTCAAGATTTAGCTACATCAAATTGATTTCAGCTGATGGACTTTATCAACTGAAATCAAACTAATAGATCTTGAAATATATCTTGAAAAGTACAGCTACAAGATCTTTCAAAATCTTTCAAGATTTAGCTACATCAAATTGATTTCAGCTGATGGACTTTATCAACTGAAATCAACCTAATAGATCTTGAAATATATCTTGTATCAATCTTGAAAAATACAGCTACAATATCTTTCAAAATCTTTCAAGATTTAGCTACATCAAGTTGATTTCAGCTGACAGTCTTTATCAACTGAAATCAACCCGATGGATCTTGAAATATACCTTGAATCAATCTTGAAAGATATAGTTAGCTTGATATAGCCAGATCTTTCAACATCTTTCAAGCTGATTTGAGCTGATGAAGCCGACGAGAGACGAAAGTTTCTCAAGTACAAAATAAAGCATTTTTAGACCTAAAGGGCACTTTGGCTACTTTTACTATCCTGAATACAGAGACAGAGATTCTAAAAATAGCACAGTAATGATACGCAAAAGCAAATTGTTTAAATACAAAACAGCCTTAATTAATGCTCAATTAGCAACCTCGCGTACAAAAAGTTTTTACTAAAAATAATAAAATTTTTCAACTGATATTGCAAGGTACAACAAGGTTACACATTAGTTGAAGAAAATCAAAACTATACAGCACTAATGAGTTTTTTTCTGCAAAACTGCGGCACACGTGGCATAACAATAGCAATAACGAATTTCAAAATGGCGTAATTCATTTTCACTATGGCGCTAGTTCATCAACTTGCAAATTTTGTGCATTGCACAGGAAAAATAGCGCATTAACGCTAGTATTTTCCAGTAATACATTAATAACAGCATTTCTCAGAGAAATGTACTAATACAATCAAGTAGGAGCCACAGCTAAAAAATTACTTCCGTTACAGATGTCTGTGAGCACTATTTTTTGTTTTTTCGATTAAGAGTATTTTTTTTCCTTGTTATATGCTGTCATCTCCTAGCGTTAACAAACATGTAACCAATATTTTTAATTATGCAGTGAAAAAACTGTTGACTGCTCCTTTAACAAACAGTGAAATTGCTACAAATACAGATCTAAAAACATTTTTATGCACTTTTTTTCCTATTCAGTATTTGTTACAGTGATGCAGCAAAAAACTGTTGACTGCTCCTTTAACAAACAACGAGATTCCTACAAATACAGATCTAAAAACATTTTTTGCACTTTTTTCCTATTCAGAGTGTGGTTTTTGTCTGTTACAGTGATGCAGCGAAAAAACTGTTGACTGCTCCTTTAACAAACAGCGAGATTCTTACAAGTACAGATCTAAAAACATTTTTATGCATCATTATGCAACTGCAATTTAATTTGAAAGATTCAAAAGTCGTACGACAACTTTTAAACTGTGCATATGGTTTACTAACAACTCCAATATATTGTGCTTCTGGTTATATTATGTCACAGACGAAAACCAGCAAAAGCCGGATGTTTCATTCTACGATGTAACAAAACGATAGCAGTTTTTCATACAGCAAATATAACATGATAAATAATATGGCACCAACCAAGATATACACTAATATGTCTGTAAAATAATTCAATTGTCTACAATTGGTTTCACAAGCCAAAAATGACCGATAACCGTCCGGTGGATTTAGCACTCATGTGTACAGTAGCATCCAGGGATGAGAATGACAAATTGCAAAAAACTCTGAAACAGGCCGGGGGTTTGGGGGCCGCATAGGCAATCCAGCAACAAATTGCGATTTTGTGACCATAGAGAGCCTCAAAGCGGACTTAAAATATCAATTACCTTGTTTCATGCATAATTTAAAATACCCAACTATCAAGGATACATGATACCTAATTTTCTCAAAAACTACTGGCCACTCCTATGCAAAAGTATATAAAAACTGTCTGCAATTGACTCAAATAACTCCACACAATTGATTCCATATTCTTATACATAGAGATATACACGCGGTTACACTGATGTACGTGATGTAAACAAAGTGACGGCCTGCCAACTAGCGGTCAGCTTGTGAAATAATGTACTGGGTCCGTAAAAATTTTCTCATCGAATTTACGTGATTTACAAAAATGGCACTACTGGTCTTCCAATAACTCTGAATTCCGGAAATTCTCATCCCTGGTAGCATCAGAAATTAAGCAGAAGGTTGAAATAATACAATGTCCTAAGTTAAAGAAATGATGCTTATCAATGCCCCAAAGTTCTTGATACTCCTAGTAACTATGCATATTAGCGCTGGCAAATGAGTTGGATGGTCCGTTTCTGCTTTTACGGTTGTACGAATATAAAAAAACAAGGTAAGATTTCTTCACATATTCTCAAAGTGGTCCACACGAAGCTTGGTATTGCCCTGAAAGGAGAAGACAAAATTGTAATTTGATTGTGTTAGAAGAAGAAATTCAAACACGGTACAAGGCTTTTTTACATCGTTCGGAATGCTGCAAACTAAATCCAATGCGCGGGGGCGGGGGGCTGCTCAGGGTTCCCACAGACATTTCCATGACTTCTCCCAGACCAAATATTGATTTTCCATGACCAAGATAAGCAGAAATTGCATTACTAGCATACATATTCAAACATTTTTGTGTATGTACATTCATACATATACTGATATATAATGTGTCGGCATAGTTGTGTTAAAAAAATTACACTAATCACATTAAATAAACATTCTCAATCCAGTCTTTATTTTTGGAACAGAAATCAAAACTGGGAGCCTGAAACAGCAAAATTTCATTTGAACACGAACGGCTGAAAAATATGTTTGGAAAAATATCGGCTCACGGTGCTTATTTTTGCAACCCTCTCCAACTTCCCGGACTTTTCGCCTCATTTTCATCATCTTTACCAACTTTCCTGTATTTTCAAGGATTTTCGCTGACCGTGGACCCCTGCCTGCTTCACGATCGTGGCAAGACTGGAATCTCGCTCAGCATCCGGGATAATACTCTGAGACTAATCAGTAAAGGTATCTCAGGTACATTCAGATGCACGCCTGCTTTCCTCAACAATGCAAACAGTCGGAATCCAGCATACTAATGAAACCAGCTCTGGGGTCACTCATTCATTCATTGAGCAGGCTTGGCGTTACTTAACTTCGTCCGCTAAGGACACAAGGCAAACACTTGCCCTTGCCCCAAATTTACATGTGTCATGGAGTGTTACAAGTGTAAAACAGTCGCGATTTCAAACACTCGTCTCGAAGCTGCATTCGTAGGTAGTTTTGATGTTGTAGAGGTAACATTGCATGCGTGATCTTTAACTTGTACCTAACCTATTTTTAAATATAATGAATATCAAATGTTATAAAATCCTTCTGTCAAACTAACTCTGGTAATGTGTAGATACTGTGTCGCAGAGAACACAGAACATTCCTCCGTTTAGACGGTTTAATTATAATTATAGATTATTATCTTGATGAGTTTATATAAGACGATTGCACTGTTTAATATAAAACATTCGCGATTTCAAACACTTGTCGAAGCTGCATTCATAGGTAGTTTTGACCCTGTAGAGGTAACATGACACGTGATCTTAGACTTGTACCTCACCTATTTTTAGATATAACAAATATCGAATGTTATAAAACCCTTCTGTCAAACCAACTCATTAGTAATGTGTAGATACTGTGTCGTAGACAACGCTCACATTCCCCCCCCCCCCGTCTAGACGGTTTAATTATAGATTACAATCTTGATTAGTTTACATAGATAATTGCACAGTTCTTCTCCCCCTTTAAAGAATCAAACTTTTCTTTGAATACCCCCCCCCCCACTTTCTTTACAGCGTAATAGATTTAAAAAATTTATCATAATTTATAACAAACTCATCTACTTATATATCACAGTGCTGATTGAATACATTAATTCTTAGCAAAATTAATTCGTACCTATTAATTTAGAATTTATATGCCGTATCACAATAGAACACTCACATGACACCTGTCTAGAGGGTTTAATTATAGATTACAATCTTGATTAGTATACATAAATAACTGCACTGTTTAATATTATTTGTTTATTTTCAGTCATTTTGTTTACGTAAACATGTAAAATATATATGTTAGCATTGCATATATATATATATATAAACAAATATATAATTGTTTCTCTTTTTGTGGCAGTTATTAAACACAAGTAAGTACAGTGGCTTACATATAAATACATGCCTCTTTTTATTCAAGCTTTTTCAGTTTTCGTTACTAAAGAAAGGGCGATTTAGGAACCTCGGACATCCTGCGTTTCTCCCCCTTTAAAGTATCAAATTTATGACTTTTTCTTCAAATTTCCGCCCTTTGTTTACAATTATTATTATAAATAGTTTGCATTAGACAAGGATTATGCTTTCAGGTAGTTCACGTCCACCTGGCACGTTGATTACCTCACACCTGTCTTACCTGTCTAATCTGCTTCAGCGTTTTGTACTTGTCGCGACCCTGCCGCTGATTCTCCACGTGGATTTTGTCGTGGGTTGTCAGTTTGTCCTGCTCTTTCGCCTCCTGAAGCTCTATGCTGAGGGTCTGCGAGAGAAAATGTACAGTCTGATAATCAATACTGGTCAAACATGGGATTCATGCAAGCAGAACTCTGATGTAACATATAACTGGCCTTTTAAAGGAAAAGTCAAGCTTTTTAGGCGGTGTGGCTCATTTCAATGTTTGCAAAAAATGTTAGAAGGATTTAGTAATAAAACTGCAATAAGCGCCTTGTGTAATTAGTAAAATCATTTTAAACTCGCGATCACTTCACGCTTGAGTGCTCCTATTTTCAATTCCCATTCTTCTTCCAATGACATCATTCGTCTTGAAGAAAAGTAGCGCATTGTCAATCTTCATCAAAAGTATAATAAGTTTTTACAAAAAAATAGATAGCTAATTATATAATATTTTTGCGTGAACAATAGGTAAACTGTAGAAGTTTTAATTAGTTTAAGCAGCGCACTTATGGAAAGCCACGATCCGCTTACGGAAAGTAAAGAAGTTTCCCAGTTACGTCATAATTTTCAAGTGAATGGCGGCAACCACAGAGCCTGAAAATTTCTAGTCAGAGGTAGTATATTTTAAATTTATGCTTTATAGACAGTTCTTTGCAAATTTCTTTGTTATTTTTCTAAGTTTAAGCGATAACAGTAAACCCAACATACTGAGTGACTCGTTCTTTTTTTAAATCTAGCTAAAAATTGAGCTGTTGTAATCACTAAAGAAATTTAAAACATGGCTTCTTTTCGTCGACTGACCTTGAGCTGTTGTGAGATTTTTTCACTCTTATCCACCTGAGTAATTCGAGCTTCTTCGGGTCTAGGCAGGTAAGCGTCGTCATCGCCGGTCATATCGATATGAACACCTGTAAAGTACGGCAACGGCAACGAGTTAAAAGAGGAAACATAAAAATAAGGTACGAAAAACAAACCTTCCTAATGGAAAGTGACTGAACAAATTCCGACAGGTTTATTTACAAGGCAAAGAAATGATTCACTGATGCGAATGTGAGGTGTGATTGTCGTACATTGTAAAATCACATATACATATACAAAAATAACTAGTATAATTAGAATATGTATATTCAATTCCAGTGTACAGTCATGTTAACAGTTTATTATGGTCTATTTGTATCCTTTTGTACGAGTGAAGCAGGTACATCCTGCATGAATGTTCCCTTCTTTCATTTTCTAACCGTTGAGCCGGAGGTAACGCCCGTCACTCTATCTGAAATTGTCATATCCGGAACTTTTTGTAAATTCGTCAGTTTTGTCAGTATGTAAATTCGTCAGTTTTGCCAGTATGTAAATTCGTCAGTTTTGTCAGTATGTAAATTCGTCAGTTTTGCCAGTATGTAAATTCGTCAGTTTTGCCAGCATGTAAATTCATCGGTTTTGCTAGCAGCAGTTGTGCCGATGTGGGGAAGTAGATTTTGTGTTAAGAAGTGTTTTCTTTGTGATTACGTCTGCACAATTAATGTTTGCTTCACTAAATACAATGCTACAAATAATTGCTAATGATTTTGTCTAAGAACTGTTTCGGTTTCGTCGAGTAATGTTGAGTAAACTTGACTAATGTCGAGTAAACTTGAGTAATGTTGAGTAAATTTGAGTAAACTTGAGTAATGTTGAGTAAACCTGAGTAATGTCGAGTAAACTTGAGTAATGGCGAGTAAACTTGAGTAATGTCGAGTAAACTCGAGTAATGTCAAGTAAACATGAGTAATGTTGAGTAAAGTTGAGTAATGTCGAGTAAAGGCCACAACGAAATTTAAATTGATACCTTCATTGCCTTCGAGAAAGACAGCATGAAAAAGTAAACGAATCCACTGAACACAAGCAAGGCAACAATTTCTAATTAACATACAGGTGCGCTGCTGAATGTACTAAATGAGAGCGTTTGTGAGAAAGAAAGAGGAAGAAAAGTAAATGTCTATACAACGTTATATTACTTTGCACTATGCTTACCTGTTCCAAACACTTATGTAATTAGAACAGAAAATTCTTAATTTAAAATGTCTGTGCCACCTGGTAAAACAGCGCTGTATCACCATCCCAGCGTGCACCACTGATTCACCAACAAACACGCTATTGATCTTATTGACAAGATAAAGCGTTTTATACATTTGCATACTTAGTGAAGAGGGCGCTACGAATGCTCTGATTATTTTTTCAAACTTTACTCCATGATATTTAAACTTGTTTTAAATGACCAACCGTCAAAATGGCTACGCCTAACGGTCAATGTAGGGGTTTATATTTACGAGTTTTATACAGAGTTACTGCTAACACAATCTCTGCATGCAATAAGGCAGCATGTAAGTGATATCAAATTTCAAGATGCATATTTTAAGCTTTACTGATGAAAAGATGTTGTTTTGTTTAACCGTTGCATCTCACTTTACATAACCTAAACAACTGCTAAAAATTCTATCGACAAAATAAAATTTCAACAGAAGATCACGCAGGTCGTGCAACTAAACACTTCAGATAAAAAAACACAGACACAAGTTCATATAACATACTAAATTCTAAGAAAACGGCCACTTCACTGACGCAACTAAACACTTCAGATAAAAAAACACAGACACAAGTTCATATAACATACTAAATTCTAAGAAAACGGCCACTTCACTGACGCAACTAAACACTTCAGATAAAAAAACACACAGACACAAGTTCATATAACATATTAAATTCTAAGAAAACGGCCACTTCACTGATGTAACTAAACACTTCAGATAAAAAAAACACAGACACAAGTTCATTATAATTGTGAAAAACTTGTACTTTCAAACTCCGCCTGTAGATCATAGAAGCTGTCATTTTGCATCGGGTTTCTTCTGTTGCCGAGCAAAGATCTCCGTCAGCAAGAGCCATCTACTGGATTTAAACATAACGTCAATGTGCTCTTGCAAAGTCCGAAACAACCAGCATTTGTGCGGTTGCTACGTGTTTTTGTAGAGACGGAAAGACAACAATGACTGACTTTAACAGTGATTTTCTCAAGATTATATTTTTCAGTGCGCAGCCTGCACCTCAACTTCAATGTGGATTATCTCAGCTTAGAAATAACACAGAGCAATGAGCTTGGTATCAAAACGATCCTCGTGAAATGGAGATTCAGGATACGTGGCAAAATCAATGGCTGACTTTAACAGTGACTTTCTTAAGATTATGCTTTTCAGTGTGCAGCCTGCACCTCAACTTCAACATGGATTATCTCAGCTTAGAAATAACATAGAGCAATGAACTTGGTATCAAAATGATCCTCATGAAATGGAGATTCGGGACGTGTGAATAACTACAAAAGCTTTGTTGCCGACTCATGGACAATTTTGCTATGAAAGCACACGTTTGATGCTCATAGTTATGCTTATGTTTTATTTTTCAAAACTAACTCTATGCTCTTAGTTCTCCATTATGTTTATGCTTGTAAACTCAGATTACTGTCATATTACTGTTATAAGCACGGCCCACATCATCGTGTAGCCCTATTCTTCCTCTTTCTAAAGAGCTATATATCTCCTTCCAAGAGTCCCACCAGGTGCCGCTAGAACGTTTTTTCCGTATGCTGTTTGGCCGCAATCTCGAAAAAATCGGGAGTTGGGTCCGGGAAAACGTCCGTTACGGGACGCCGTGGCCCTCTAGCGAATTCTAAATATGCCTACCACACCCACCACTGAACGGGCCATCTAACTATTATTGACACCGCTCCCAACACATTCCCATTCTCTAGAAATGAGAGGTATACGTTTTGCAATTTTTTGCAAAACGGTCGAAAAATGGCCATTTTTGGAGGTTTTTCGCCCCCCCCCTCTTCGCCCCGGTGGGCCCGATTCGAAAAATAAACTCCTAATGCCACGACACTAGATCGAGACATTTCGTTTTATGTATAGATCGCCGCAAATGGTGCCGTCGTCTGAGCTGTAGCCTCGAATCTTATATATACATATAAATATAATTAATATATAGATTACATCGGTGGCATAACAACAACAATTAAACAGTTGCTAGAAACTACATTCAATTGTGTAAATCAGTCAACAATCAGCACTTATGGGATGCTACCTACACAAGACATTAGGAAAGAGTTGTAAAGTCAAGTCCGGCTCACCTTCTCCGCCGTTTGGCATTTCCTCGTCATCATCGCCGTGCGCAAACTCTCGAGGTTGCTGGGAGAGACGGATCAACTCGCTCGACGCCTCCTCCTGCTTCCGTTTGGCGTCGGCTAACTCGTCGGCCAGGCGCTGCCTCTCTTCCGCCTGCCGTTTCATTTCGTCTTCCTTCTCCTGTACTGCACGTCGGATCTCTTCCTGTTCGTGGGCCTGCAAACGGAGAGAACCATTAAAGCTGATTGTAAGCAAGGAAGCGCCGATTCTACAAGCAATCTGAGATCGGCAAGCAAACTAGCATTGGGGGTTCTAGGGGGCGAAGCAACAAATTGCAATTTTGTGACCACAGAGAGCCTCTAAGTGGATTTAAAATATCAATTACCTTGTTTCATGCATAATTTAAAATATCCAACTATCAAGGATATATGATACCTAATTGTCTCAAAAACGTCTAAGTACTGGCCGCTACTATGCAAAAGTACATAAACACAGTCTGCAATTGACTCAAATAACTCCGCACAATTGATTCTATATTTATATTTTTATACATAGAGATATACACGTGGTTACACTGATGTACGTGATGTAAACAAAGTGACGGCCTGCCAACTAGCGGTCAGCTTGTGAAATAATGTACTGGGTCCGTAAAAATTTTCTCAACGAATTTATGCGACTTACAAAAATGGCACTACTGGTCTTCCTAAAACTCGGAATTCCGCGTATCCGCGGAAAATTCTCATACCCGGATTGAAGATCGGGATACATTGTCCCGATCAGGACATACCAACCCGAAGACCCGAATCGAAGAGCATTAGATAATGCTTTAATATCGGCAACAGGAACGCTAGCGATAAAAGTTTCCCCTAAAATAAATATCTGCTTTGACTGCAACTAAAGTAAACATTGATTAATCCTTCTGTAATTAGCGCCTAACGAATGCGAACATAATGAACAATACGGTCATTAATCCAAACAGTTTCTTCAAAAATCCTATTGGCACAGGTACGACAGAGTGCTTGGCCAAACCCAGTGTTAGTTGTATGTCCCAGCTGCATTCCTTTAAAAGCTACTTCTATTTCTTATAAAATTTATAATGCCCTCCCTTCGCCGACAGAAAAAAGACATTAAAAGAGAAAAACGTTCGACTCCTACCAACTTTTCCTTTTCTTCTTTCTCTAGATGGGCGATATTTTCCGCCTCTCTTCGTCTCTCCTCCAACAACTGCCGTTCCTCCTCCAATTCCCTCTGTTTCCTCTCCGCCTCCGTGAACTGCTCCTCTAACTTCGACGTCATTGCCTGACTTTGCTGCAAGGCTGAAATTAAAAGAGCTCGTATCACTTTGTGTTGTTCAGCGTATCACGAAATGCATGATGCCCTAGACTGACCATTGGTTACAGAAAACCAACGCTCTCCAAAATGCACACAAACAAAAAGCAGCAAAAAAGGCAAACTTCTGGAATGATTATACAACAGGCAGAAGTTCAGCCTTCGCTGAAAATAACAATTTAGGAGAGGATTAATAAGCCGTTTCACAGTTCCAGCGATTGAAGATGATCGTGAAAAGGTCAAAGGTTAAGTGTAGCAGACAACACATTTGTGTACACTTGATAACGCCTCACAGCCCATGCTATTGTAATAGTAACAGTTTTAACAGCTAGCTAGAACCTTACCTAGTTCATTACTTTGTTCCCAAGCAAGATCCTGTTACTAAATCACTCTATGCACAGACTAATGCATAATTAAGTAAACTCCACGTATAACAATTGCAGTTACTGAACTGATGCAGCAGACGGTTTTGCTTTCCATGCATGTCACGTGATGTTTGAGATTAAAACGACTTCCTGTGGTACACTTAACCTTTGACCTATAGCAACTGCGCGTGCGCACAACGAAACAGTGAAAAGGCTTATACGTGGGGGAAGTCAAAAACCTGAAAATACCAAATCCGAATTTAAACTGAATCTCGTTTGATGATAATTTTCCAATTTGGATCAAACCCCATTCTCAATTTGAATAACTTTTGAAACCGCGTCGAACCCGGTTCTCGATTTTTTAAGATATTTCTGAAACACCAATATTGGCCCCCCAAGCCAGGGCGTGTACAGCATTCTGCAAAAGCAATACGAGGAATCTTAGCATTCTTATCGAAACTGGCAGTTTAATGTCGACATTCTTGATGTGGTGCACTGCTTTTATATAGGATTTCCTCAATTGGAAGCACACTGAACCACAACATGGCGACATCAAGTAGGACCAAATTCTCAAAAAAGACAGAGTGTTAAATAATTTTGCTAAAAAATTTAAACGTAAAAATGTAAGCGTGTAATTGCTTTTGTAATAAAGCACTGCCAAGTCGAATTTGCAGTCGAAACTAAACCAGTTTTTTAAAAACGAAATTCTGTGGAATTGGATCGGATCAAAAACAAGACAGAACTTCAGCAAGTTAAATCGAATCAAACTTCTGATTCGGATTCGATTTCGAAGCTCCGATTCTGCCGAATCCCTAATAATTACATTATCGGCAAAAGTTAAAGCGGATCACAGACAATATGAGATGTCCGTCAGAAAAATTGAAACTAGTTTTATCTTTAAAACAGACAAAAGCCAAACGATGCAGACATCTTCCATCTTTCATGAAAGCAGTAATAATAACAGAAATGAACAATCTTAGCTCACTTTCTTGAAGACGTCGAAACTCCTCTTCCATCTTGGCCAGTCGCGCTTCCAGTTCCGCTTTCTGTTTTTCGACTTCCTCTCTCGCTTGACGCTCTTTGTTCAGACGATTTCTGTAACAAAATTTTATAACGTAACAGCCGCATGAAGAATTGTTTTAACCACTTATACAACAACATACAAAGCATAGTGATAACAAATAGAAATAAGAGGTATAAGTTTTGCAATTTTTTGCAAAGAAATGTCGAAAAACGGCCATTTTTGGAGGTTTTTCGCCCCGTTCCTCCTCTTGGACCCGATTAGAAAAACAAACCCCCAATGGCACGTCACTAGATCGAGACCTTTCGTTTGATATGTAGATCATGCCGTCATCGGAGCTGTAGCCTCGAATCTTATATATATATATATATATGTATATATTAAGCCCATACCAGCGAAATTAGTATATACGATAACAGCTCTTGTACTAACCAAAGTCCATGGGATGACTATGAGCAATCATTCACATTCAAGGTCAAAACAAAACTGCTTGCAAACCAAAACTGTCCACAAGTCGGCATGTAAAAACCACAACATGACGCTTGAAGGTAGAAATGCACCAAAAATTGGGTTAAATGTCAATATTTATATTTTTATAAAAGCAAATGCCAAATATATTGAACTTTTGCATTGAAGCATCAAATTATCACAAAAATGCTCAAAAATAATCGTACTAAAGCATTGTATCTTGAATGCAAAAACAGAGTTAAATAGACATTATTATTATTATTATTATTATTATTATTATTATTATTATTATTATTATTATTATTAGTAGTAGTAGTAGTAGTAGTAGTAGTAGTAGTAGTAGTAGTAGTAGTAGTAGTAGTCGTAGTCGTAAACATCGTCGTAGTAGTAGTAATAGCAAGTAGTAGTAGTAATAGTAGTCGTAGCAGTGGCAGTGGCAGTGGTGGCAGTAGTAGTAGCAGTAGCAGTAGCAGTAGCAGCAGTAGTAGTAGTAGTAGTAGTAGTAATAGCAGTAGTAGTAGTAATAGTAGTCGTAGTCGTAGTAGTGGCAGTGGCAGTGGTAGCAGTAGCAGCAGCAGCAGTAGTAGTAGTAGTGGTCGTAGTAGTAGCAGTAGTACTAGTAGTAGTACTAGCAGTAGCAGTAGCAGTAGTAGTAGCAGTAGCAGTAGCAGTAGCAGTAGTAGTAGTAGTAGTAGTAGTAGTAGTGGTAGTAGCAGTAGTGGTAGTAGTACTAGTGGTAGTAGTAGCAGCAGCAGTAGTAGTAGTAGTAGTAGTAGTAGTAGTAGTAGTAGTAGTAGTGTAGTAGTAGTAGTAGTAGTAGTAGTAGTAGTAGGAGTAGTAGTAGTAGTAGTAGTAGTAGTAGTAGTAGTAGTAGTAGTAGTAGTAGTGTAGTGGTAGTAGTAGTGGTAGTAGTAGTATAGTAGTAGTAGTAGTAGTAGTAGTAGTAGTAGTAGTAGTAGTAGTAGTAGTAGTAGTAGTAGTAGCAGTAGTAGTAGTAGCAGCAGTAGTAGCAGCAGCAGCAGCAGCAGCAGCAGCAGCAGTAGTAGTGTAGTAGTAGTAGTAGTAGTAGCAGCAGCAGCAGCAGCAGCAGCAGTAGTAGTAGCAGCAGCAGCAGTTCTCGTTATCACTGCCATTATTATTATTATTATTATTATTATTATTATTATTAATAATATTACTAACATCACCATCAATGTCGTCATCATCATCATCACTATAAACAATTTCAAGCTCCTACGAGCCCATCTGAGATAAATTTTATCCATTTAGCGGATTACCACTCGAATGTACATATGAAACACAAACTGATTAGAGTTTCTCTAATGTTCTGTACCTCTCCTGTTCTTTAGCCATTCTCTCCTCTTTAGCTTGTGCTTTCATCTGTTGAACCTCGATGGTGTCTGGCTTCCGCCTACGCAGGTAAAGCTCGTGGTTTCCCATACACAGCGCAAGGATGCGTTTGTTGATTCTCAGCCGCTGGGCGTAGAATATAAAGTCCTAGAAAGAAGAGGAAGTTAAGTCAAACGAAAGAGTTGAAGCAGTGGCGAATCGTAGCTATGATTGGTGGGGTTGCTGCATCAGAAAAATTTTAACATTGTTTTAATATTGTGTAAAACATTGTTGAAGCTTACTTACAGTCACAGAACTTATTTCTTGGGGATATAAGGAATCCATTATTAAAGAATTTGTTTTAAGCACACACGTTAAGTCTACACTTTATCACATCAAAGAACATGACGGTAGAGATAAGCATGTGGCAATTGTTACTGTGTTAGAGACAGTACTTTCTCTACCTAGCAGCAGACAATAGCATACAGCGTGTTATCTCAAACACGTGCGCGCATGGCCACATGTGCACAACAGCCAAACATCACCGTTGCTTAGGCTGTGAAGCAAATGGTACTTTCCTCGCCTGCTCTGTACCTCTGGTTATGCACAAGTATAAAAAAGAACTAAAGAGGAAAAACTGATTATATTGTAATAATGAGTGAAAAGGGGCTGCTGCAGTGCACAGCAATTTATGTAATCACAATTCACGAATAAAGCTCGTTCGGAACTGGCAAAAAATTAAAAAATTCTCCTCAATCCAGCATTAATGATCATATCTGTGCCTCTGGCCACAAAGCTGTTTTTAATAATTTCAGCATTGACACCAGAGCTACAAATAACTGGAACTTATTAATAAAAGAAAGTTTATCTATGTACTCTAATAAGCCTTCTCTTAATGTTCAAAGCAGTTCAATTCTATTAACTTTATTTTCAAACACTTAGTTATTTGTTACTGTACCAATTTCTTTTCTACTGGTCTGGCTAGTCATTACACATTTGGTTTCTGTGAAACAACCTAATTAGTGGCATAATGTTCTATACTGTAAGCTCTGCCTACATAAACTTGTTGTAAAAATTTACCACTGATGATGACAGAAGTAGCTAATCGAAAAGTTTGACATGATTTTTCAACCAGGTAAATTAAAAGTTTTAATAAAGTTGTGGTGTTTTAACAATAAATGTGAAAAAACTTGGAAGAGTTTCGGGTTTATTTAACGCATTTTTACAACAATCTAAATTTATTAAATTCCATTAACAAGATTTTTGACATTGATTGGTGATGATCGTGAAGAGGTCAAAGGTTAAGTGCACTAGACAAGTGTATAGTGTTCCTAAGGTGAGTACTGAACCATGCAGTCTGCAACCATTCACTGATTGACCTTGGCACTGCTTAACTTGTTCAGGGCCATAAGAGTTTGATGCATTTTGTACGGGTTCATGAGAAACTGATCTCACTAAGCAACAATTATGTTATATTTGATAATTTTTGTAGGTTTCTATTCCTCACACAATGGATTTTCATGCAAAATTATGTGTGAAGTGCATTTGTTTACCTTAGACAAATTAAAGATCAATTTTTGGTGAAAAAATTAAAAAAATCTCATTAACTGCAGTGTTTGCACTGTAACAAAGTACAGCATCACTTGTGTGAAATTGGCTAATGCACAAAATTTAAACTATCCAGACACAACACTCTGATTCACTTTAGGCCAAAGTCTACTCTATTTTAAAGTAGAAATTCCTATTGAAATATAAAACAACTTAAATTTGTACTTGGCTGATCGGTTGGTTTTTCCTGGAACTCTGTACAGCAGACAGTCCTTTTGGGCTAGCAAGCAGGCGATTAATAAAATAGTGTGTACGATCATGCAAGTGTACACCAGACTAAGCTACTCAATCGGCTAAGTTGCAATGCCGGAAAAGGGTGAGTTTTTCTTAATTTTATCCAATTAAATCTTAAATGCTTCAACAAACAGCATGATTGGATAACGGATATTTTCCTAAATAGAACAGTACCTAATTTGTAATCATTCAGTTATCTGTGTGCTCATACAATAGCAGAAAAGTCATAGGTTTTATAAGATCCATTTTTAGTGGTGAGGTCACTTGCTTTCTTGTAAAGGAGATCTAGGACAGGTATGAGGTGGGACCCTTCCCAGAGCTAACTAGGTACATGCTCATATACCTACAGTCACTACTTGCTTTATTGTAGTAAATAAATTTGCTTAATGAATAATTAACCAATGACTCATTCAATTAACATAAGTAATTAACTAAATTAAGCTATTAATGCAACCTAAGTATGGGACATACATACATATTAAAAGGGGTTGCAATGCTGCTCCGTAGTTCTTATATTCCAGACTGACGTCACAGCAACCTGTAGATTGGGTATATTTTTCTTGTACATATATAATTATTGCTAGCTCCACAATAATTATACTTTCATTTTCAGTACAACTATATTTATCAAACCTTGAAAATATGTAATGGCCATCAATAGATAAAAATATAAACAAAATGAACCTAAAAGACTGTATCAACTGTCCTTGTTTAGAATTAAATATAGAGCAACAATTTATCCAAGACTCCATGCTTCCCTATTTACATCTGATAACAGCGCTTAGACAAATTGCGTCTTATTTACCAGGATAAGTTTTCTGTTTGTTTGTCATCAGTTTGCTGTGATTAAGGTACAAAGGTCAGTCTTAATATCAAGATACACAATATGCACAAATTTTACTATCACAGCTTGTGGAATCATTATTTGCTAGAACGTTCTACTATCTGGTACAAGTTTACGTGCTTGAAAATAAAATAAAGCATAAGACCATTTTGTATGCTGTTAGTATGATATTTTTGATACACAATATAAATTAGCCACTTCGGTTTTTCTGCTACCTGACTAAAAGATTACAGTGAGAAGTGTTTTTGATTGTTGAATGAATTGTTTGATTGATGGAAACAATCGAGGAACTTATTGACAGTGTGTCAGACGCCAATCAAAGATTGGTACTCGAGGAGTTACTATATGCTTACCAATTTGTTCTTATATTTGGTGAAGATGGAACAGAGTTGCTCAACAAGCTGCTACATGCTGCAACGTGGTTTAACATGCATGAGCTTGTTCATGAACTTCTCAACAGAGGAGCAGAAATAGAAAGTCTATCACCAATCACTAAAAAACGTTCAGAGGAAGGAACCCTCCTTGGAGTTGCATGTTGTTTGGGACATACTTCTCTTGTTGAGCAACTCATTGAACGGGGTGCTGACATAAACTGTCTTTCTAGAAGCAATGGACGGTCACCTTTAATATTAGCAGTTTCACAGGGACATACAGAAATTTGTGAAATGCTGTTGGTTCATGGAGCAGAAGTTGATGGCTTCCCAGAAGAGTATAAAATACGACCTATACAGCATGCATCACAGGAAGGCCACATTGAAGTAGTGAAGCTGTTAATTAAATATAGCGCCAAAATTGATGAAGATCCTTTCATTTCAGTTGATGGTGCTCCGCCCCTACATGCTGCAGCGTTTCAAGTGCAGTTTGGAATCCTTGTTTATCTGCTTCTCAAAGGCGCAAATGTCTTCTACCTAGACACAGTAGGTGGTACCGCTCTACATGCGGCAGCAAGGCAAGGACATGTTCATTGTGCGGCACTTCTGATTTTTGCGGGCTCTGACATTCTGGCAGAAGATAATCATGGTTGGACCCCACTTTCCATAGCATGTTTTACAGGCAGACTGGATGTTCTTAAACTAATATATGAAAGTATGCTAGAGAGGTATTTACACAAAGTAGTGAAACAGATAGTAAATAAACTTTACTATGGAGAAAGTTTAATTCATCTGGCTTGTCATCTTGCTCACTCGTCAGCTCAAAGTGTACACGTTGTTAAATACCTCATTGATTTAGGAGTTCAGACCGAAATGTTAAATAAATCTCATGAAATGGCTTATGATATGTCCATCCGACGAGCTTACGAAAAATCATTGAACCGAAATTACAAACAAATTGCAGGACTTTTTCTTTCTTATCGGTACTTTCAAAAGTGGCAAGAAGTGTCTTCAAAGCTTTCTGTCACAGAAGATGATGAAACTGTGTCAATAAACATTTATGATGGATTGACTCTACAGGAGTTGGTTTCCATGCCTGGATTAGGAACAACTTCAAATGTAAAAGAATGTGACTATATTAGAACCAAAATAAAGGAATTGTTAGGTGCTGTTAGCAGAATTCTTTACGAAAATCATCACATAAGATTTGTGCCCAAACTTGTTGGCAGTTCAGCTTGTGGAGTAAAGATTGGCCAGCCAGATGAATTTGATTTTTTTGTTGTGGTACAATATGAAAAGCTGAAAGGAGATTTCACAGCAGATATAGGAAAATTAAAAGAGATGTTTTCCCAATCCCTGTGCAGAGCCGTGGCAAATGCTTTGCAAGAAGAGGAATTTAAAGAAAAAATTGTGCCAAACAGCTTTCCACATGTAGTGGAATGGAATAAAGTCTGTACATGTTTGAAATTATGTGTTCTGTTGCCAAACAAAAAAATAGCACAAGTCTCTGTAGATGTGACACCATGTGCTGAAGACGAGGGAGTACCAAAGAATGCCAATGATAAATGGCCAGAGGTCAACAGTTATCACTACGTGCTCAAACCTGTCGAATCAAAAACAAAAGTTGAACCCACATTTGCTGTTGCTGGATGTGAATTTATAAAGAACTTAGACAACAACCATAAGATGGTGTTGATCCTCATAAAGGTGCTAGTAAAGCTTGTCCTGTATTCTTGTAACAAAGAAATACATTTATATCCCAATCAGCTTGGTTCAACATTCCACACAATTTTGGTCAATTTAGATGTCAACTTGCCAGAATTATACAGAGCAATAAAGTATCAACCAAATAAGGTCATTGACTCTTACATGTTAAAAGTGGCCTTCTTGCATGAAGTGGTGACCACTAAAGATGACTGGGGCACAGAAAACTTGAAAGCTCGAGCTGTCTCTATATTCCAGTACATTGGGGACTGTTGCCAAGAAGGTGCAATGTTTCACCCACTGCTAAATGATGTCAATATCTTAGAAGATCTAAAACATAAAGAAATGAGTGGCATTCCATTGTTAACATTGGCAGAAGACGCAGCACATGCTATAGCCAACAAATTAGATATTGATGCCATACCATCAAAAAAAGGTCTAATGGAACCAGATTTTGAAAAGTACCATGCTATGCTAAAAACATATGTACTAACTCAGGGGGAAGGAATATTGGACGAGGCGGAAATTGAGAGTGTTGATTTGCATTTAAGAAACGTTTGGGATTGGATAGAAGAAAGTGATAAGAAACAGCAAAGTGCATCTTAGAAATGCATTAGTCATTTGGTCAAGTCTACTCATCAGAAATCCAATGTTTTAATAAGTATTACACAAAATCCAAGCAAATATTTGTATTTGGGAACTCAATGTACAGTATCACTTGTATGAAATCGGCTTATGCAGAAAATTTCAACTGTCCGGGCATAACACTCTCATATACTTTGGCCTCAAGTATATTCTATTTTTAAGCAGAAATTCCTCTTGGAATTTGAGACGACCTTAATTTATCCTTGATTGATCGGTTGGTTTTTCCTGGAACTCTGTACAGCAGACAGTTCTCTTGGGCTACAGCAAACAGGTGATCAATAAAATAGCGTGTACGATCATGCAAGGTACACCAGACTAAGCTACTCAATCGGCTAAGTTGCAATGTCGGAAAAGCGTCAGTTTTTCTTAATTTTATGGAATTTAATCACTTATAAATGCTTAAACAAATAGCATGATTGGATAACGGAGATTCTCCTGAATAGAACAGTACCTAATTTGTAATCAGTTAGTTATGTCTGTGTTCTCATACAGTAGCAGAAAAGTCATAGGTCTTTTAAGACCTATTTTGAATGGTGCAGCGCTGAAGGAGTTAAATTTCTATAACACACAAGTATCGGGCAGGTACTTACAGGTGCCTTCTTGTCGATGGGTTTTATGCAGAATTTCTTATCATGGAAGGAAATATTCCTGATTTCACTCCAAGGGAAACCAATCTTGGGATTCATCCTGAAAGGGAAAACAGTAAGAAAATGAACAGATTCGTGGTCAAGTGAAAAACAGACAAACTACAGTTAAGATTACTTAAAATATCAAAAAGTTGCAGCAAAACGTAACGCCATTAGTGGTGGAAATTAATTTTTTCTGGAGAAGTCGAAAACCAAACTGGTTTCCAGTTAGAAAATCCATCTGAATTTGATATGCAAGAGAGTGTTATAAACTGCTAACCCTAACCCTAACCATAACCTTAATCCTAACCCTAATCCTAATCCTAACCTCAATCCTAACCGTAACCCTGGCCTTAATTCTGACCCTAACCCTAACCTCAATCCTAACCCAAATCCTAATCCTAACTCTAACCATAACACTGGCCTTAATCCTGACCCTAACACTAACCCTAACTCTAATCTTCTTCGTGAACTAATTTCTGCTGTGTGTAAATTGTCAATTTTGGTAGAAGCTGCTAAATCATCTATCTAAAAATGTTCATGATCACAATTATCAACTTTTTATATAAAAGTACAGAAATCTGATTATGTAACTGATTAATTTAAAAGAAATTTGCTGGTGTCCAAATCCGGTCTTTTGTAAGAGCTTTGGTAATTCCAACTTCGATACAAAAGGGTAAGAATCTCCATGTGAACGATTTCAACAGGCCCATGAGATTGTACATGCAGTTACGACAAGGCCATGTAACTGCACAACAACTGCGTGAGCCATGTAACTCCATATTCACTAATAGCACAGTCGTGAGAATGACACTTCACATTTGTGCCTGGCACTAACGGGAAAGAGAACCATGTAACTGCATATTCGTTAATGGCACAGTCGAGAGAATGACACCTCACATTCGTGCCTGGCATTACCGGAAAAGAGAGCCATGTAACTGCATATTCATTAATGGCACAGTCGCGAGAATGACACCTCACATTCGTGCCTGGCATTAATGGGAAAGAGAGCCATGTAACTGCATAGTTGCGAGAATGACACCTCACATTTGTGCCTGGCATTAATGGGAAATAGAGGCATGTAACTGCATAGTTGCGAGAATGACACCTCACATTCGTGCCTGGCATTAATGGGAAATAGAGCCATGTAACTGCATATTCATTAACTGCATAGTTGCGAGAATGACACCTCACATTCGTGCCTGGCATTAATGGGAAAGAGAGCCATGTAACTGCATAGTCACGAGAATGACACCTCACATTCGTGCCTGGCATTAATGGGACAGAGACTGTTGAAGCTGTTTTTTAAGGCGGGAAACAATACGTCACACTTACTTGTCATCTCGTTCATAGATATTCAGTCCCAATGCATCAACGCCTAACCACAGTTCTGTACCTTTCTTGTTCTTAATGTCAAAATAGTTGACACCATACATCTCCAAGTCTTGCGCTATTTTTAAATACTCCAACATGGCATCTTCCCTGTAAAAATGATGTTTAATAAATAATATATATGTATATACACACTCCTTATGTGTATAACACACAATAAATTCACCTATACTCCTTCAGGACCTATAAGACTATAGGACCTATTTTTCTGCTACTGTATGCGCACAGACATAACTAAATGATTACAAATTAGGTACTGTTCTATTCAGGAGAATCTCGGCTATCCAATCATGCTGTTTGTTTAAACATTTATAAATGATTTAATCCGATAAAATTAAGATAAAGACGCCCCCCTTTCAGGCATTTCAACTTAGCTTATTGAGTATCTTAGTCTGGTGTACACTTGCATGATCGTACACACTATCTCATTGATCGCCTGCTTGCTACAGCCCAAGAGAAATGTCTGCTGTACAGAGTTCCAGGAAAAACCAACCGATCAATCAAGGATAAATTAAGGTCGTTTCATCTTTTAACAGGAATTTCTCCTTACAAATAGAATAGACTTGAGGCCATAATGTATCAGAGTGTTGTGTCTGGATAGTTGAAATTTTCTGCATTAGCCAATTTCACACAAGTGATACTGTAAATTGTTACAGTGCAAACACTGCAGTTAGTGAAAGGTTTTTCAATATTTTTGCCAAAAATTGATTTTTAATTTGTCTAAGGTAAGCAAATATATTTCATATATAATTTTTCATGAAAATCCTTTGTGTGAGGAGTAGAAACCTACAAAAATTGTCAAATATAATGTAATCCCTGCTTAGTAAGAGCAGTTTTTCATGAACTCATGCAAATGCTGCAATTGCTTACAGTCCTGAAGGAGTTTAATATAAAACCAAAATGAAGCACTTCTATTTTATTCTCTTTTTTGTTCTCTCACTTTCTTTTTTTAGTAAAGAAACAAACATAAATACATGAAATACCTGGGCATTCCCTTGTGTTCTATGTACCAGTTGGCAATCCTGTCCTCCCACTGATCACGGGTTAATTTATGCTGGTCAAAAACTCTAAAACGTAAATACATTAGAAATAAAAATAAGCAATGCAAGTGGAGTACATTTCACAAGCTGTATCAAAGCAGTTAAAGCACAAGACAATCCCTCACTTACATCAAGTTTAAAAAGTTCGTCTTGAAATTTTGTACCACTTATGTATGTACTGCCTTTTTGCATGCAGGGCTTGCAGTGGCAGTAACGCTGTATAAAACGTGTAAATTTAAACTCCCGCAATGATCGTTACATGCAGCCATTTTAATGGAAGGTCGTTTGAAATAAGTTTTGATAACATTTGAAAAAACTATCAGAGTTTTCGTAGCGCGCACGTTACTAACTGAGTAAAATTTAAAATTATTGTATCTTGTCAATAAGATTAAAGATAAGCTTTTGCCTAGTGAGTGGCGCACCGTCCAGTGACATTTTATCAATTGTCAAGAACATTTTCTAGTTACACAAGTCTTTCCAACAGTCTTACTAAGCGAAATGCTAAGTAATATAGATTTGCATGACAGGTTTTTTGGGACATGATTTAACATTTCGTTTTCTTCCCCTGATTTACGTTGTGCGTAGGGTGACGTCATGTAATGGCACCGTCAGAAGAGTATTGCGGGAGATTTAAAATGAAAACAAACAAAAATTCATTTTAACGCGAGTACGATATACGCATAAAATTGCTGTAAAATAATATAATTTTGTAAGGCGATTTTTCTGTTGCCTTGAAAAAAATTAACTTGCACAATTTAAAAAAGCAAATAGTGCTTTAAAAGAGTAGAATATTCGAGTACCGGCCTAGCATAGGCTTTGTAAGCAGCCACCAGTAACATTAGCAACATTTTAATTCCCTTTTGTTCCTAAAACTTCAGACAACATCATATATTTATAATTTCTTATAACAGTAACAGGCATGAGAATGACAAATTGCAAAAAAACTCTGAAACAGCCGGGGGTTTTGGGGCCACTTAGGCCCCCAATGGTGTGGAGGGGCAAAACCCCCTTGGAGCCAGCAACAAATTGCAATTTTGTGACCATAGAGACCTCTAAGTGGACTTAAAATATCAGTTACCTTGTTTCATGCATAATTTAAAATACCCAACTATTAAAGATACATGATACCTAATTGTCTCCAGTACTGGCAGCTCCTAAGCAAAAGTAGATAAAAACTGTCTGCATGTGACCCAAATAACTCCGCACAATTGATTCTATACTTTTATACATAGAGATCTACACGTGGTTACACTGATGTACGTGATGTAAACAAAGTGACGGCCTGCCAACTAGCGGTCAGCTTGTGAAATAATGTACTGAGTCCGTAAAAATTTTCTCAACGAATTTATGCGATTTACAAAAATGGCACCTCTGGTCTACCAAAAACTCAGAATTCCGGGTATCGGCGGAAAATTCTCATCCCTGTCTTTGTTCCTAAAACTTGAGACAACATCATATATTTATAATTTCTTACAACAGTAATGGAGGAGATCTGTACTTTACAAAGGTAACCTAGTTAACATAGCCAATACAGCACGCGTTTCTACATACAATGCTTATTTACACGTACCCGGGCAATATGCACATTAAAAACAGCCAATCTGCTTACACAGTTAGCAGCATAAACGTATCGACTGATTATTATATTGCATTTAATGTGTTACTATTGCAAGAACTCGTGTGTTAATGTGTCGTTGAGTCAACGGAGCGAGAACACCTGTTTATTAGCACCATCATATAAAAGCCGTTTATCACCTGCATCAGTTAATGGCTGATCTCACAGCACAGGTAATGACGGCATTTACGGTGAGAAAGGTTAGTCCCAGTTTACGACTAGACCAGGGGTGTGCAAATTATCTGACTAGCCGGGCCACATTAAACTTTCCCGTAATTCCTGCGGGCCACAGGCAGTTTGATCAAGGAGCCAAGTACAGAAAGGCCTAATAACGATTTTTTTGCATCCGACCTGCGTACATCATTACTACTACACTCAAGAAACTATTTTAGAAGTTATTAAAATTTATATTACAAACCATATATTTCTACTTTCAGGGCAGATAGTGTAATTTCATTACAATGCATATTAGTAATGTGTATAACACAGTCTGTGTAGTACAGTGACATTAAGCTACAACCGTCTTGTAAGGGTTAATGGCATCCGATCTAGTAGAAAAAACTACCTGCACTATCTTTGGGATCGTGGCACGGACTTCAGCTGGATACACTCAATTTTTCGCCTGGGCCGCACTTTCATTAGGTTGACAAATCTCTTCGCGGGCCGCACAAATTCTCTCGGCGGGCCGCAATTTGCACACCCCTGGACTGGACTAGACCATACCGAGGCCGGCAACAAAAAATTCACTTTCTGTCTTACCTCATGAGCTCAAAAAATGTCAGTAGAAAGGAGAAGAAAGAGGAAGAAAAGAGGGAAAAAGCATTCCCTAAAGTTTTGTGAATGTTTAAAGCTGAATCGTGGAATATTTAAAGTCAGTTGAAATCAAAGTTTGTTTATTTCTCACTGGTTAGCAGTAACGTTTCAAATTTTTTTCAATGCACATTTTTTCATGCTTTGTTTTTGAGTCTTAAGCTCTTCCATTACTAAATTAACATAGAATTACCACCTGTCATATAGTCTGTTTTTTATACAGTATGAACGCAAGTTTTGATCATTATAGTATAAGCGGCAACACTACCTGGCTGTCAATATGATAATTTGACGGAAAATTCGATAATTTTAGCATCATACAAAACGGCAATCCCAGCCGAGAGTTAGTCGTAGCAAAACATGGCTGTATACTCGCCAAAACAATATTATAATAATTATCGAGTTTTACGTTTTAAATTAAAAAATGCGCTTTTATACGAGTGTATGAACATATAAAAAAATTATAAAATTCCTGGCCAGGTGTGTGATCAAAACATTACCTGGGTGATTAGACGAAACAAAAGTACAGTCAACCCTCGTTAAACCGGATAATTGAGGGTGGTCCGGTTTAGCGGATTTATCCGATATGTCTATATATGGTCTATATTATACAGTAATAATCACCTTAATAAGGCCCATATACATTGCACTATATACTGTGCACTATATACTATACTGTATATTACTTTAAAATAGTTGACCTGTGAGGATAAAGAAATTATTGTCCAGTTGGTAGGCAGTGCTGTGTTTAGCGCTCCGGCTCGGACGGAAATCGGTCAGTTTCCTTTACGTCCGTCTTATCCGATATCCGGGCTAACGGGGTCCGATTTAACGAGGGTCAACTGTATATTTATTTCGTCGGCCCAATAAACAAAGAAGTGGGAGTTTAGATTTGAAAATTTTAGCGCATTTATTATTTAAATAAAACCGATTTTTACCTTTGCGGCATCAACTTTTCGTTGCCGAGAAATCGACCTTCGTGAACGTCGGAGTTGTAGTCGCCGTATTTGGCCTGCACGGCGTAGGAAGCCAGTAGAACGCACGTTTCAGGTGGGCAGTAAACTTCGTCGTTTAGAATGGCTTCTTTAACTTGCAGGTAGAACATCCTCTGTAATAGAAAAAAGATGTTAAAGGAAAAGACAAGACTTTTAGCAGGTTGGGCTCATTTCAATGTTCATGAAAAATGTTAGAAGGATTTAGTAATAAAACTGCAATAAGCGTCTCGTCTAACTAGTAAAGTCACTTTAAAGTTGTGATCAGTTCACGCTTGGACGCTCCCATTTTCAATGTCCATTCTTCTTCCAATGACGTAATTTGTCTTGAAGAAAAGTAACGTACTGTCAATCTTTGTCAAAAGTATAATAAGTTTTTAGAAAGTAATATTTTTGCTTGAACATTAGGTAAACTGCAGAAGCTTGAATTAGTTTAAGCAGCGCGCGCTTACGATAAGTCACGAAGTCTCCCAGTTACGTCATGATTTTCAAGTGAATGGCAGCAACCACCATGCCTGAAAATTTCTACTCAGAGGTAGTTTATTTTAAATTTATGCTTTATAGGCAGTTTTTTTCAAATTTCTTTCTTAGTTTTCTAAGTTTAAGTGATAACAGTAAAATAAACCCAACATACTAAGTGAGTTGTTCTTTCCTTTAGCACACCACAAACAGTTTAACTGATATCAGTAAAATAAACCCAACATATTAAGTGAGTTGTTCTTTCCTTTAGCACACCACAAACAGTTTAACTGATATCAGTAAAATAAACTCAACATATTAAGTGAGTTGTTCTTTCCTTTAGCACACCACAAACAGTTTAACTGATATCAGTAAAATAAACCTGACCAACTGAGTGAGTTGTTCTTGAAAACAATCCAAAATCAAACTACAACAATATACTTTTAAGAAATTTTAAAAAATAAGATGTGATGATATACAGTTTAGTTACGATGTCTTATTTGAAATATTTTTCTTTCCAGTTTTAAAGGATTTTTCCCATCCTATCCCAGTATAACATTCATACTGCACATGCTGAAATAAATACTTAGTTGTGGGTGATGCTGCCATTGTTGTTGCTTAAAGGAAGACAGGATGATTTTTCATATACTACTGCTTTTTCAAGACCGATAAAAAGTATGCATTTTAACACAGTTAATACTGCAAAAATGACTCTTATAATTAAATTTACAAGAGCACACTGAAGGTGTATTTAAATCCAGTAGATGGCTCTTCCTGACGAAGATCTGGGCTTGGCAACAGGAAAAACCTAGAAAAAAACAGGAAGCAAAACGACAATTTCCAAGAGCACAAAAGTCGAGTCAAATGAGTAAAAACGTCGTCTAAAAATGAGTCGAGTTACTCACCAAGGTAATTTCTTGAATGATTTCCTCGCTGACGTCTTCGGGGTAAAACTTGGCACGGAAACGGAACTGCAGTGGACTTTCCTTCTTAATATCTTGGCTCATAACCTGCAAAAATAGGCGCTGAAATGATCACCGAATGTAGCCACAGCCAAAGCCGAGTTACTGTTCATGATCTATGATCTAGTTTTCCACGTACATATAACTGGTAGGGGTGAGCAGCAAACATTCGAATTCGATTCAAATGAGGTTTTTTAGTTCGAATTCGATTCGATTAATTCTGCACTTCAACCACATACGTTCTTTGTCATTAAAATGTTTGGAACAGCATGCAATTAGCATAATTTAGCTGCACTTTCTTTTGCAAAATTTTTAACAAACTAATACTGATTTTACTGCAGAACAAAATCAAGCAATATGCAAGACCTTTGCAACACTACTTTTTACTAGTGGCTCGAAAATCTTTCAAACTTAATTCGAATTCGAATTGTTAAATTCGCAGCCCCCAACAACTGAAATAAAATAAGTGCCCAAGTAAAATTACACAAAACCATTTATAGTTCCAAAAAGTACTTGATAAGAACCATTCTTGATTCGTACTTATAATACAATCTTAATGCTTCCATGTCTCATGCAGTCGCAATATATGGCCTCCAATCAATTATAATGCTATTTTAATATAGCTCTATGTAAATTAAACATACACTGTGGTCGTTTCTTCTCCTCTTTTCCTTCTTCCTATCCCTAATCTTACTATTTTTTCCATTCCATCATTTCTTCTAACCCTACCCATTCTTTCATTCACTCATCCTCCCCTCCCTTTCTTCTTCCTATCCCTAATCTTACTATTTTTTCCATTCCATCATTTTTTCTGACCCTAACCATTCTTTCATTTCTGCCACCCTGACAAGCCAAGCTTTCAAGGTGTCATACAGCAACTCTTTTATTTGGTTAATTTGACTTCATCAACGTTTTTTTACCTGTACTGTTTCTTTTTTTTTCAATAATATTGTATGTTGATGTACTGTATATGTATTGCTGGAGTGAAATAAATTGATTGATTGATTGATTGATTGAAAAAAAAGAATGTACATGTAGTGTGTGCATAGGCCCCTTTTTGGTTTTAAATTAGTTTTCAATTACTGCCACGGTGCTGCCACCTGTTCGTTTATTTAGTAGGCTTTTTACCTTTTACAGTAGTCACGAATTTATTGTTGTGACATTGTTGTTCTTAAAGCAACTTGGGGTTCTCATTCCTGTCTTTGTAACTGTTAAAGGCTCTAACAACAATAAAGAAACTTTTGGTCAACACGTTAAACTGGTGTTTTGTATCCATTTCAGCACATTCAATATACGGGTCCGTCTTGCACCCAGTCCGTCCTACGACCAAATTGTCGAAACCGATGCTGATCGCAACGACTACCTGTATTAGAAACCGAAACCACTGAGAATGTTTCGTGAAGTACCCCCATCTGAATATCACGGTCCCTTTTGACCGCATGCTTAAACTGACCTTTTTGTTTAATTTCAACCACGTGGTGAAACCTTTGCTGTCTGTGTACATAAGGCCAAAGAACCAGATCTCCCGCAATCCAATTGTCTTTACAACCTGAGAAACAAAACAAAACAATCAGAAATGAAATGATTTCAATTTAAGGCCTAAATATAACCAAATTTATGTACTTTCAGTGAAAATAAAAATTAACTGTGTGCTTGCATACCAAAACCATTCATAAGTCGGCATAGCTAAAACTACATTATGATGCTTCAAAGTAGAATGATCCAAAAAACTGGTCAAATGTCAATTTTTTGTACTTTGTAAAAAACAACGCTAAATATATTGACTTTTGTAGTCTAGCATCAAATTATCAAGAAAGTGACATAGAGCAATGAACTTGGTATCAAAACGATCCTCATGAAATGGAGATTCAGGATATGTGAGAAAAGAAAGCTAGAAAAGCTTAATTGCAAACTTGTGGAAGATTTTGCTGTGCTGCACACATTTCCATAACCCTGACACTGAAGTAGTTAATAAGAATCACAGTAGCTGCTTAAAGGATGCACTGCTGTATCTTCCTGCACAGATCAATGTCAACATTACATTCCAATACCCATAGACAGTAACCCTCGGGGCTATTGTTCAGGGAACACCTAGATATGCAGCAATCCTACAATTATTCCTCAACAATAACCTGTTTGGGTACAACGAGCCCCGTTCACCTTTTAATTAAAATACAGTGAAACATGCCTTGAGTGATGTTGATCGGTTGAATAAGCCTGGTGGTGGATTGGTAAACGGAGTTAAGAATGCTTAATTATCACGAAAACATGCTCACCTGTTTATAGTGCAGACGTTACAGAATAAACTTCATAATCTCATTTTCGACAAACTGGATCAGAATTTGGCATTAGAATTTGGTTTATTTTTAAAGCAAAACCGGATCCAATCTTAAACTTTAGGTCAAAATAATCTAGTCTTTAAAATATTGAAAGGAAACATACTATTTTCACAAAAATGATTCACGTGAAAGAATTATTACCACACAAACACAATTTCACGTTCGCCCCAGTTTTTCACTGTTACATGCATTTCGCTATTTGTTAGACGGGCACTAGCACCTGCATTTTAGACACGCATTGCACAAAAACAGGTGCTGTACCTCTCAGTTCGGATGTGTTAGTTTGTGATAAACTACACACGTTCGACAACTCATGCTTTTATCTTAAAACTTGCCTAGTTTTAGTACAACACACTGAATCTCTCATAGTGGTGCTGTACTTCAATTTTTGCTTTAGCAAACACGTGCTACACGCTCGTAGAATATTTTTGATGTTAAAAATCATGTTACTTTGTGATGTCATCAATAGTTGGGCTCGCTGGCCGTTAATTAAGTTTTTAATCTATTATTTAATAATCAGAAACGCTTTTGCAGTATTAATCGTGTTAAAATGTGTACTTTTATTGGACTTGAAAATGGGGCAGGATATGAAAGATTATCCTGTCTTCCTTTAAGACTAACTCTGAAAACATTGAACCAGATTTCCAGAGAAACTTAGGGATATTACAATCGTATAAAGAAACTTTCTTAAACTTATATATGATGACAGTGCATCTGAGATGTGTGTAGATTTGTCTCGTCCACATTTTATTCATGTACGACACAAGTGTTACTATAGTCTGCTGACTAGAATTGTGTAATCTGCCAATACTCTGATAGCAAATGCTGCTAATGACTCTGATGTGAGATATACTTCAAAATTTTTAGGTTGTGAACCTCATTTCTTATTTGGCGTGAGTAGCTTTTAATATTTGTTGTTGTTGAATATAATTAGTACAATTAGTATTTTGCATGTTTGTTTATGTGCAGTAATTTACCTTTTTTAGTAAGTTATATGGCAATTTTAACAATGAAATAAAAGGTAAATACAGTTAGTATTTTGTGTGTTTGTTTATGTATAGTCATTTACCTTTTTCTAGTAAATTTTATTGTAATTTTAATGTTGAAAGGTAAATACAGTTAGTATTTTGTGTGTTTGTGTAGTAATTTATCTTTTTAGGTGCCGCAAACATGTTTGGATATATGAATTCACTTCCTTTCCACGAGACACGTAGACCTAGTACTGGACACGAAGGGTCACACTTCCTGGCCAGCATTATCGTTCACTATGGTCACTAACCAAAGTGCGACTACTTTGCTACCTCACCCCCACACAAGACACAGCAAGACATCTTCAGCTATCAAAAAAATTGAAAGGTAAAAAAATACATGAAAAAAACAGGCTGATTTTTCCCGATTCAAGGAATTGTGGGATGCATTCGTGACCAAAATCCTACGCTCGCTCCCCAAGCCATAAAAATCTCAATGCTTCACAGGACTTATGAAGGTTTCCATTAGAAATACAGTCTCGACCTTAACTTGCTAACATTGCAACCTCTAGCTCACCTGTAAGTAGCATGTTTAAACACGTCTTTGGGCCACAAACGTGATTTAACAAGTACAATACCCCCTCAACTGTAAAGCAGGCTAAACCTCAGCACAGCTCATGACATTTTTCATTTTTTTGTGCATAGTTGTAAATATGTTTGATTTTATTCGTCGTTACTTTCCATTACTGCACAGTAGTTTAGATTGCACTGACACATTTGCCTTTAGCAGTGTAAGTTTTTATTAACTAACACTGATTGATCATCTCTGTAAAGTTTTTATCAGTGATTATAGATGTATTTTAATGGCAAATAAAGATTATTATATATAATGTAGATGTGTGATATATATATATATATATATGTGTGTGTGTGAAAAGTGATATATAATGTCTGTGGTTTAGAGTCATAGTGCACAATGTAGCATGGAAAAATTGATCTTTACCGTCTTACTAAGATATATATATATATATATATATATATATATATATATATCCTATTTTGTGAAGTTAATTACGTCTCTAATATAAGATCAATACTAAAAAGCCTTAAGCATTTCAGTCTTACACGTACACATCCTCCTAACTGATCATAATTAAGCATACACACCTGCAGGTTTATTCTCTTACAGTAATCATCCCATGGGTATGGATTAACAGAAAATGTGAAAAGTTTAAAGGAAAACACCACGATTTTTCACATGCTACCTTATTTTCATGTGCGGCAAAAAAGTATAGATTTTAACACAATTAATACTGCAAAAGAGTTTCTGATAATTAAATAACAGATTAAAAACTTAATTAACAGCGGGCGAACTCAACTAGTGATGACGTCACAAACGAACATAATTTTCAACAGCAAAAATATTCCACTAGCGTGTTGCACGTGTTTGCGAAAGAGAAAATTGAAGTACAGTGCTACTGTAAGATATTCAGTGTAAAATGAAAAATTTCTCTTCAGATAGTATTCTTTTTGCGGGAAGGAAAAGATAGTGAGAGAGAGAGAGAAAGAGAGAGAGAGACAGACAGAAAGCGAGAGAGAGAGACAGAAAGCGAGAGAGAGAGAGAGAGAGAGAGAGAGAGAGAGAGAGAGAGAGAGAGAGAGAGAGAGAGAGAGGAGAGAGAGACTTCTGTTTTGTTTCTCAAATTTTAAATTTACCATTAATCGGGGCAGCACCAACACAAGATTTTCTTCCTTATGCTGCCCAGAGCCATACCAGTAGCTTCAATAAAAATTATAATTTTATATTAACGTTTCTTGTGTCAAAATTTGTGTTAACTTAATGCTTTCTGTGTCAACTATCATTGTAAGCTCACAGTAAATCTAGTAATAAATTCTAAATCTAATTAGCTTCGTAATTTTGGGTATGCAGTGAGTGCCTACAGTGTAAAAAGTGGGCCAAAAACTCCAAAATCTGACACTCTTTCCACATACAGCAATTACATGTTACAGGATATGATTATAACCAGCACAATACACGAGTGCAGCGAACCGGCACACGCTTGACTGTTGTTATTCAACTGTCCCTCAAACAGGAAGAGATTACAGAGAATATGCTGTAGCAGGATGAAAAAAGAACAAGTTAAAAAACACTTTAGCTACTCTAGCTCTTGTGCTGGTGCTAGGCTCGTGTTCTGTGCTAGTCGTTAGCAAGTAGGAAATCAGCAGTAATTGGCAAAGCCTAACACTAATGCAGACAGTTGCAGTAGGACCAGAACTTAGCTCCCGTGTTCTGTGCTAGTTGTACAGCCGTCCACTGGAATGAGGAAAACAGACAGCTAGCAAGTAGGAAATCAACACTCAATGGCAAAGTAAGAATAGGCCACAACATACAACTGTTTAGAGCAAAACCAGACCCAATCTTAAACTGCAGATCAAAATAATCTACTCTTTAAAATATTGAAAGGAAACACGCTATTTTCTCAAAAATGACTTACGTGGAAGAATCATTACCACACAAACACAATTTCAAGTTCGCGCCACTAGTTCTTCGTTGTTCTCCTTGCATTTCACCATTCGCTAGTTAGACGGGCACTAGCGCCTGTATTTCGGAACGAATTGTACAAAAAAACAGGTGCTGTACCCTCTCAATTCAGATGTGTTAGTTTGTGAAAAACTACACACGTACGAGAACTGATACGTGAGCACAGCGGTAAATTTGGAATTTGAATTTTTATTATAAAACTTGCTTAGTTTTAGTACAACACACTGAATATCTTACAGTAGCACTGTACTTCAATGTTTTCACTAAAAGATACTCTGTGAGAAGGTAAATAGTTGCATGCATTTACAATGCCTTATTGGGTTTTGTGGCTTAACCGGATCGCTGTATGGCTTTCAACTTTGTAAAATTTTAACTGCCTGATTTGCGGGAGAGTCATAACGTTGAGAATAACAGCGTACTCCACAAATTAAGTACGTCAGGTAGTCAAGTAAAAAGAAAATTTGCAATTGTTTGATGTTGGAAAATAACTAAGTGTGTTTGAACGTTTCCGTTCCACTAATGAACTTGTCATTTCAGGTCTACGATAGCAAAGAGAAACTGACTATTGGTTAGTATGACTACATAGCGGTAAATTTGGTAGACTTGAAAATGGGGTAGTACAGGAAACATCATCCTGTCTTCCTTTAAAAGTTACCAAGTACAAAAGAATTTCCATTCCCAGTAAGTAATCAATCACTGTAATAGACTGGCCACAAGCTGCAGTAGATGCTCTAACCATAAATCAGTTTAAGAACGAAGAAAAGACCAGATGTCAAAGATATTATGCAAATTTCGAATGCTGCCACATTTAACGTGAATCCATAGCTATTCTTACTCATCTTTTACAGTCAAAGAAGCTTGAAGAATCTTGAAAAAATGATGGTGATTACTCTCTCTTTCTCTCTCTCTCCTCCCTTTCATTTTCTCTTTCTCTCTTTTTCCTTTTCTCCACTCTCTCTTTTGTTTTTTCTTTCTCTCTCTCTCTCTCTCTCTGTTTCTCTTTTTCTCTTTCTAATCAACTTCTCTTTAATCAACTTCTAAATTCTGGTGGACAGACAAACATCTTTAATGAGATAAGCAGCAGTCAACACGTCACAAGAAATCGCCCAGAAGCAGTATTCTCAGTGGTCAGGTCAGCCATTCGTTTACTATCTGAGGTCAGTGTTGCTTAACCTTATTACACTTTATCCCCATTTATAATGCAAACTTTAATAATCGTCATAAATGAACACGAAACAGGCATATTTTGGATACCACTGAAGCAATACTGAACTAGGATTTATTTCAACAACAACAAAATTCCGAATTTACCCTCAAAGGACCAAAGGCTTTGCAATGTAACCTTCTCTTGGTGTACACAGACATATTCATGAGCACAAAGAACCACTTTACGAGGCAAAAAATTGCTAAGATAAACAAGTCTGCATCCAGTAAGCACAGAAACTGTATGAATAACAGATGGGAAACATTCAAACAGCGTTGAAAGCTTGGAGGCAGACGTTTAAAGGAACACAGGATGATTTTTCATATACCATCCCATTTTCAAATCCGACAAAAAGTATACATTTTAACATAGTAAATACTAAAAAGTGTTTCTGATAATTAAATTATATATTAGAAACTTAATTAACAGCGAGCGATACCAACTATTGATGACATCACAAACTAACATGATTTTCAACAGTAAAAATATTCCACGAGCGTGTTGCACGTGTTTGCGAAAGAGAAACTTGAAATACAGAGCTACTGTAAGAGATTCAGTGTGTAGTACTAAAATTAGGGAAGCTTTAAGATAAAATTTACCGCTATGCTCACACACGAGCTGTCAAACATGATCAGTTCGTAAGAAACTAACACATATCAACTGAGAGGTACAGCACCTGCTTTTGTGCAACGCGTTTTCGAAATGCAGTAGCTAGTGCCGGTCCAACTAGTGAACGGCGAAATTCATGTAACTGTGAAGAACTAGTGGTGTGAACGTGAAATTGTGTTTGTGTGGTAATAATTCTTTAACATAAGTCATTTTTGAAAAGAATAGTATGTTTTGTTTCAATATTTTAAAGAGAAGATGGTTTTGACGAAGAATTTAAGATTGGGTTCGGTTTTGTTTTAAAAATATACATATACATCCATTCTAAACTGTTACAGGATAAACTGTTACTGTTATAGGAAACTGTTACATAAGGATATCAAATTCGGGAGTTTTCCTAACTTACGCATTAAACAACACAAAGCAAAGTATGAACAGCGTTAAAATCAAGCAGCTAATAGGATCGAAGACAACGGAAACGCCATGTACATATAAATATTCAGAAATGCCAATTCCAACCTCTAGAATTTTGTAATCATGACATTCGACATGTAATCGGAAGGCCAAGGTTCAAATCTAGAGTCGGCCACGACTTTTTCGCATGTTTGTCATATTTTCACGTTTGCTAACTTTGGTTTAAAAAGAACTTGGATTCTTTCTATCATTTCATGAATTCGAGTTTTAATAAAAATGTAAAAGTTTAATTCATTGCCTGTAATAAAAATGGCAAGGATTTACGCCTAGACTGATGGAATGGTTTTTATGCCTGTTGAGAATCTTTATGACACGTACTTAATGAACACCCAAGTAGCAAGCTGAACGGAAGTGTACAGTAATGTTAAAGCAAAACAGCACGATTTTCCTAACCCATTTTGAGCTACGGCCATATCAAGATACAAGAATAAAAATCATAGAAATTACAGAGACAACTACATGTACAGTGTAAGTCTAAGTAAATATAGGAATATGTGTTATAATACGTAGGCCTGTGCGTATTTCTGACTACGGCCAAATCATGTTGAAACACCGGTTCTCGTCTGATCACCGAAGTTAAGCAACGTTCAGCCTGGTTAGTACTAGGATGGGTGACTGCCTAGGAATACCAGGTGCTGTAGGCTTGCGCGATGGCCACACTGTATCTCGACACTAGGCGGAGGAGGTCAAGAGACCCAATGGCCATGTGTAGAGGAGTAAAACTTCCAAATCAGGAGTGGAGCCCCGAAGGTGGACCAGTGCAGCATGCTCACTGACTCCAACAGCTCCTGCAGTCAACCTGGTGCCAAACGTATCGCTCTGCTTTCCTTTGGACTACACCAGGGAGGAAGAGAGGGGGGTTCCTGTTGTCTGGGCAACTCAGGATCTCCATAGACCTTGCCCAGGCGTGCACCCTGGAGAGGCCATTCCAGTGGTTCAAGGATCGGATTGCTCAGCCACAGTTGACGTTGCAGCTCCATCAATGTGATCAATAACTGACTCTCTTGGCGCACACTCCATTGTCTTCCGAGACAGAAGGATGCCAACAACCCCATTTTGAAGTAAAATGTAAAATGTATACCATTTAATACATCTAATAATGCCAAAGCATTTCTGATAATTAAAGGATAGGTTCAAAACTTAAATAAGACCTCAACTATTGATGACATCACAAACTAACAATTTTCAACAGCAAAAATATTCCACAAGCGTGAATTTAACTACAGTTATACTATGTTCAGTGTTTTGTACTAAAAGTAAGCAAGTTTAGAATTCACAGTTGTGAACATGCATGCACTGTCGAATGTGTATAGTTTGTCACAAATGAATACATCTAAACTGAGAGGTACGGCACCTGTTTTTGTGCAATGCCTTTCCAAAATGCAGCTGCTACTGTCCATCTAACTAGCGAATGGCTAAATGCATGTAACAGCGAAGAACTAGGGACGCAAATGCGAAATTGTGTTTGTGCGGTAATAATTCTTTCGCGTAAGTCATTTTTGAAAAAATACTAGATTGTTTAAACCGAAAGTTCAGGATTGGGTCCAGTTTTGCTTTACGGAATTGATCAAAAATCAGAAGTGCTCATAATAAACTGAATCAAACTGAATTACAAGGAAGACCTCACCATTGAACTTTGAAACACTCTGAAACAGGCCGTAGGCAGCAACAAATTGCAATTTTGTGACCATAGAGAGCCCCTACGTGGACTTAAAATATCAATTACCTTGCTTCAGGCATAATTTAAAATACCCAACTATCAAGGATACATGATACCTAATTGTCTCAAAAACACCTAAGTAAAGTACTGGCCGCTCCTATGCAAAAGTATTTTAAAACTGTCTGCAATTGACTCAAATAACTCCCCACAATTGATTCTATACTTTTATACATAGAGATATACACGTGGTTACACTGATGTACGTGATGTAAACAAAGTGACGGCCTGCCAACTAGCGGTCAGCTTGTGAAATAATGTACTGGGTTCGTAAAAATTTTCTCAACGAATTTACGCGATTTACAAAAATGGCACTACTGGTCTTCCAAAAACTCGGAATTCCGCATATCCACGGAAAATTCTCATCCTGCAGAAGTTCTAAGGAATAAATAAAATCTAACTGAAAGATATTCAGCCAAATAAAGGCATACCTGGTCAAACAGTTGCTTGCCTGTTGTATTGGCCTGTATGGCAAACTCCAACTCTGCATCCATGGTCGTCACGCGTACGCTTATCTACGTAATAAAACAAGAATCGATTAGTAATCCAAAGTAGAAACAAAGTAAGATACCTGTAACGTAGTGGTTTCATCTTAAATAAGCCTTTTCATGGTTTTGTTGTGCGTACACGCAGTTGCTGTAGGTCAAAGGTTAGGTGTACTACAGCAAATCGTTTAACTATAACCGTCACATGACACACGTGCAAAGCAAAGCTGTCTGCCGCTTCAGTTCAGAAACTTCAGTTGTTTTACGTGGACTTTTATGCGATTGCGTGTGCACAGAATGATTTACTAGCAGGATCTTGCTTGGGAACAAGAAGAAATGAACTAGGTAAGGTTCTAGCTAGCTGTTAAAACAGCTAGGGAGGGAGGGGTGTGCATTCTGAAGAAATAAAAACCCACAAAAATCTAAACAACACAGGCCTGTCCTGCACTTATCTGAATCATATCAAATGTGAATGTCACATTAGACAAAAACTCAGACAGCGGAACCGGAAGCGTTGCGCCAATAAAAACATTACAACAAGATTTATTTTGGAAATGTAACAAATGTAAATTACAAAAAACGTCTGAATTTCTTCTGCTACTAAAGACCTTCAGGATGGTCCTAACATCAACAAAAGAAAAAGTAAATAAACAGCGTAAAAAAACAGTCGTGACAGACTTCAGACTAGCAAGTTTGCCTTCGCAAGTTCTCTCGGAGAGTAAACTCGGCTAGTGTGAACATCCTCACGAGAAGTGTCGCGAGTTCTCTCATGGAGTAAACTTGGCTAATGTGAACGGCCGTCATGAGAACCGTCACGAGTTTTGCCGAGCGTCAACTCATGCTTACTGTCGGAGAGAACTCGTAGCAACTCTCAGGAGAGTTTACGATAACCTGCCGACGGAACCCGCAAAGCTGTTCACACTTGTAAGTTTGCTCTCAGACACAAAACTCATTAGTGTGAACGTGCCTTTTCAAAAACAGCCTAGAGGAAGACCAGGTGGCCAAGTGCCGGAGTTAAGGGATTGATTAACGATGTGACAGTAAAGGTCACCAATTCCATATTTCCTCAAAGCTGAACCTCACATGCCGATCTTGCAAAAAGGTGTTATCACGGAACCTATTATCATATTCATAAAAGCACCGATATTTCTTGCAGTCGAGTAGCTAATGGGGGAGGGCAAGGGAAGCAACCACTCCCCTTAGAACATTTACTCAAAATTGGTGCCTTTTCAACATTTTTTTAAACATCACTTGTGCGATTGCTGAACGATCCTTTAGTCGATAGAAACAGATAAAGTCCTACCTTCGTTCTACAATGGGGGAGGATAGATTGTGTGGGGTTAGCATTGCTCTCCATTGAAAGAAATTTGGCTACTGAGATGGATTATAATGAAGTTAGAAATTACGTTGCTAGAACGAAGTCTAGATAAAAGAGACGGTTGTAGTTCCCTAGTGATACATTTCCCACAATGCATCATTTGGTTTTCATTTTATGTTTAAAATTAAAACGAAAAAAATAACACATGTTTAATTATGTTTTGAGATTTAAGAACTTATTGTAAAACTTTTTGTTGTTTGTTTTAATTTTAAACACAAAACAACAATTATGCACTTCCTTTAAAACTGTATCTTCTTCGTGTTTTGATTTTAAGCACAAAATTAAAATGTATAATAAAAGCGTTAAAAATTGTTTGGTATGTGTCAGGGTGCCTTTTTATGTGCTTGCTCCCCCTAACTTTAAAACCTGGCTACGCCCCTGTCACAATGTCTTTTTATGTGCTTGCTCCCCTAACTCTAGAACCTGGCTATGCCCCTGTCACAGTGTCTTTTTTATGTGCTTGCTCCCTTAACTCTAGAACCTGGCTATGCCCCTGTCACAGTGTCTTTTTTATGTGCTTGCTCCCCCTAACTCTAGAACCTGTCTATGCCCCTGTCACGGTGTCTTTTTTATGTGCTTGCTCCTCCCCCTAACTTTAGAACCTGACTACGCCCCTGTCACAGTGTCTTTTTATGTGCTTGCTCCCTTAACTCTAGAACTTGGCTATGCCCCTGTCACAGTGTCTTTTTTATGTGCTTGCTTCCCCTAACTCTAGAACCTGGCTATGCCCCTGCCACGGTGTCTTTTTTATGTGCTTGCTCCCGCCCCTAACTTTAGAACCTGGCTACGCCCCTGTGACAGCGTCCTTTTATGTGCTTGCTCCCCCTAACTTTAGAACCTGGCTACGCCCCTGTCACAATGTCTTTTTTATGTGCTAGCTCCCCCTAACTTTAGAACCTGGCTACGTCCGACTGTCACAGTGTCTTTTTTATGTGCTTGCTCCCCCTAATTTTAGAACCTGGCTACGCCCTTGTGACAGCGTCCTTTTATGTGCTTGCTCCCCCTAACTTTAAAACCTGGCTACGTCCCCCTGTCACAGTGTCTTTTTTATGTGCTTGCTCCCCCTAACTTTAGAACCTGGCTATGCCCCCCTGTCACAATGTCTTTTTTATGTGCTTGCTCCCCCTATCTTTAGAACCTGTCTACGCCCCTGTCACAGTGTCTTTTTTATGTGCTAGCTCCCCCTAACTTTAGAACCTGGCTACGTCCCCCTGTCACAGTGTCTTTTTTATGTGCTTGCTCCCTCTAACTTCAGAACCTGGCTGCGCCCCAGTCACAGTGTCTTTTTTATGAGCTTGCTCCCCCTAACTTTCGAACCTGGCTACGCCCCTGTCACGGTGTCTTTTTTTACGTGCTTGCTCCCCCAAACTTTAGAACCTGACTATGTCCCCCTGCCACGGTGTCTTTTTTATGTGCTTGCTCCCCCTAACTTTAGAACCTGGCTACGCCCCTGTCACAGTGTCTTTTTATGTGCTTCTCCCCCTAACTTCAGAACCTGGCTACGCCCCTGTCACAGTGTCTTTTTATGTGCTTGCTCCCCCTAACTTCAGAACCTGGCTACGCCCCTGTCACAGTGTCTTTTTTATGTGCTTGCTCCCCCTAACATTAGAACCTGGCTACGCCCCTGTCACAGTGTCTTTTTTATCTGCTTCCTCCCCCTAACTTCAGAACCTGACTACGTCCCCCTGTCACAGTGTCTTTTTATGTGCTTGCTCCCCCTAACTTTAGAACCTGGCTATGCCCCTGTCACAGTGTTTTTTATGTGCTTGCTACCCCTAACTTCAGAACCTGGCTACGCCCCTTATTTCTTGACTGGAAGTCACAGGTATATTATTATCCTACTGCTGATGAATTTGTCCACGTGAATTTCAGTCTCACAAATCTCCATGTGTAGCTTGGCTTTAAGAATTTCGATTCATTCACTGTAAATATTTCTCAAATTCCACAAATTCCATTCAAGATGAGCCGTATGGCTGAAAGGAACTCAACACCCTGCCAGACTTCGGGTTCTGCCGAGTTGGCCTGTTAGAGAGATTATCTTTCTAGAAGCAGCTGTAGGTTTCTGTGTCGATGCCATGCTAAAATCTCCCTCAAAATACTTGTTTAAAATCAATACAACCGACGACGGCAAAGATTGCGTCTATTCCCTAGATACAGTGCAGATTATTTCCACAAAAGTGAAGTTTGTCTATGTTAATCTCACTATTCTAGATATTTGGTTACACACAGAATGTGTACTAGTGCTGACAGTCATGATTTATATATAGGAAGACAGGCTTAAAGGAAAACCGGATGACTCTATAGACATTGGTTCAAAATAAAGTATGCTCTAAAATATTGAAAACTACAATAGCTTTTTTAAATCAAAGCTTAGATTAAAAAATACTTACCTCGGATACTCAAATTTTGTTCAACTCTCAAAGTTAAGCGCAGCTCAGTGAATCCACCAAGACCGGCAATTGCGCCTTTTTGTTACATTAACACGAGCAACAAATAGGTGCCGTACCGTGACAAGCATGCTCATGAACTGCAGTGTTCGTCAGTGAGACGTAGAGCTCATTTTCTTGAAATCACATCAGCGTATTACAGCAATCTTTGCTTATGCAAACGTGCTTGACGCATAGGGAAGATTCCTACTATTGCACAAACCGCAGTTAGTTTGTGACGTAAGCGATAGCTGTGTTCGGTTGCTGTTAATTATGTTTCTAACGCAATTATTCAAATACTAGAAACAAATGCCAGTTTTTACACACAAGAAAACGTATATTTTGGACAGTAAATAAAAATTATACTTGGTTCAACCAATTGTCCAGTTTTCCTTTAAATTTAGCAAAATAAGTTACTAGACAGCCAACACTTAACCTTGTCAATTTATATGGCTTTAAATCAACAAGGATAACAATCTATCAGTGTACAACTGCACTGTGCTTGATTCAGCTTATCTCATTGTCCTTGATTCAGCTTATCTTAAAAAACTAGCAGAAACATCAGATATGCTTGTATTCCTTCCTACAACTAATAATGATCAGATGCAATGATTAAAGTTAGTAACAGTGACCCCAAACACTTAGTAACACTGACCCCCCAAACACTTAGTAACAGTGACCCCCAAACACTTAGTAACACTGACCCCCCAAACACTTAGTAACAGTGACCCCCAAACACGTCTATATTTTGATTTTGTATGCATTTTTAGATTTCGATTTTAAATATAATACGTACCCACTGCAATAAATAAATTACTGGTATTTTAACGTACATCATAAAGTAACTTTTATTCGCCAACGGAGTCTATCAAGTTACTACGAACCTATGTATTCTATCAAGTTACTACGAACCTATGTATTCTATCAAGTTACTACGAACCTATGTATTCTATCAAGTTACTACGAACCTATGTATTCTATCAAGTTACTACGGACCTATGCATTCTAGAGTCTAGAGAAAAGACTAGAGACATTTCTCTTTAATTGCAGTATTTACAGACTTTGATATGCATAATTTTAACCGTTTTTCTATATTCTGTAGTAACTTTCACAGTAAATTAATTTCGGGTTAACCCCAGGAGGCCCCCCGGGCTGCAGCCCATCAAGCCCACGCCCTAATTAGGCACTGACCCCAGCAGCAACTGTAATTTATCTTCCTGTCTCAAAGTTTTATAAGCAAACAAACCAGCCAGTCAATCCGAACGTAAAAAAGCAACAGCCAAGTTGATGCTATTACAATTAACAAGTGGTGTGGTGTGGAAGCAGACTCTGGCAAATATTATCAAGCATAACACAGCCTCGTGCGCAAGTCTATAAATACCAACCGATTTCTGGAACCTCTTGGCGATGTGAAAGTCAATGAACGGTTTCACTTGTGAAGACTGCATTATGACGAGTTTTCACTAAATCACCACGTATACACGACGTATAATCAAACATACATTAATGTGTACACACACAAACGCGATGTCTAGATTGAAGATGGTAATGCCTGAGAATTTCACAAGAGCTCACGTACGGGACGAACCCGTCTGGCAGTCTGGAAGCCGGGGAAGCTAGCAGCTCTTACAAGCCAACATGTTGTGTTTATTACCGGACACTCGATCTGGCTGGGTTTCCCCCTCAGTAAAACCACCAATAAGAAAGAGGCAAACAGGTACAGAAATAGACCCACGTGGTTTCGTGAAAATGTCATCACACTTGTAAACAGGAAAGACGGTTTGTTAGTGTCTGATTTCGTAGCATCTTGAATTCATATCATGACATGTATGATGGTTTATTAGTGTCTGATTTCGTAGCATCTTGAATTCATATCATGACATGTATGATAGTTTATTAGTGTCTGATTTCGCAGCATCTTGGTTTCATATCATGACATGTATGACGGTTTATTAGTGTCTGATTTCGTAGCATCTTGAATTCATATCATAACATGTATGACGGTTTGCTAGTGTCTGATTTCGTAGCATCTTGAATTCATATCATGACATGTATGATGGTTTATTAGTGTCTGATTTCGTAGCATCTAGGTTTCATATCATGACATGTGTGATGGTTTATTAGCACCTGATTTCGTAGAATATTGAATTCATATCATGACATGTATGATGGTTTATTAGTGTCTGATTTCGTAGCATCTTGGTTTCATATCATGACATGTGTGATGGTTTATTAGCGCCTGATTTCGTAGAATATTGAATTCATATCATGACATGTATGATGGTTTGTTAGTGCTGATTTCGTAGCATCTTGTTAATAAGTGCTGCAATGGTAAAGCATGGGCAAGTACAAATTTTGGCCAGCACAAGTGACAGACACATGAGAAGTTAATGACGGAGACAAGGTCCTCCATGTGTCTGCTTGTCGTGCAGCCCAGAGTGCTGGCACACTACCAACTTTTGTCAATCGTCTCCAAAGCATCATGATGAAAATCAATGTTCACAGATGTGCAAATTTTGTTAACAAGCAACCTTTACCCACCGACTCTATTAGTAACAACAACAGCAACAGCAGCAGCAGCAACAGCAATAACAACAACAACAACAACAGCAGCAACAACAACAGCAACAGCAACAACAATAATAATAATAATAATCTTTATTTAAAGTTGGTTTTTTGAGGCTGACTGTACTCAACAAATACCTATCACTATAAATTGCTGGCACTGACATTCATTGGCAGTAAGATACGACTTCTCTATTACCACTTATTTGCATTTCACAGAATAAACACATGCAATACACACATGGGCTTGTTTTGACAAACCAAAGTGTCTAGGGAAAGTAGACCTAACCAATGACACAAGATAAATAAACAATAAAACAGCAATGTGACACTTAAGCAGCCAACATTGCAAATGCATCTAAGCTTAAACGAACACCGGAACTTAAACTCAAATTTATTTCAATTTACTGTCCAAAATATACATTTTCTTGCCTACAAAAGTTAGCAATTGTTGCTTGTATTTGAATAATTAGCTTGGAAAGTTAATTAATGGCAAATGAATGTGGCTGTCGCTTATGTCACAAACTAAAACAGATTGTGCAATGGTAGGCATTTTCCCTGTGCGTCAAACACGTTGCTATAAGACACTGATGTGATGTCACAAAAATAAGCTTTACGTCACAGACGAACACTACAGTTCATGATTATGCTTATCACGGTACTGCACCTATTTGTTAGTTAACAGAATGCAACAATAAGGCACCAACGATAGTCTTAGTAGATTCGCTGAGCAATGCGTAACTTTGAAAGTTTAACTATCAGAAGTAATTATTATTTGATATAAGATTTGACTTAATAAAAGCTGTTGTAGTTTTCAATATTTTACAGCTTACTTTATTTTGAACTAATGTCTACACAGTCGTCCAGTTTTGCTTTAAAGGAAAGAACAGGCCACTTAGCATGTTGGGTTTATTCTACTGTTATCATCCAAATTTAAAAAAATATAACGAAAACTTTGCGAAAAAAAACAATCTACACCACATAACGTTAATTTATACTACCACTGTGAAGACATTTTCAGGCGTGGTGGTAGCCACTATTCACTTGAAAGTCATGACGTAACTGGGAGATTTCGCGACTTTCCGTAAGCGCGCGCTGCTTAAACTAATTCAAACTTCTGCAGTTTACCTAGCGTTCATTCAAGAATGTGACAAAATAACAATCTATTTTTTATATAAAAAGATGCTATGTTTCTAAACGAAATTGACCCGCGCCCTGCGTTTCTTCACACGATGAATGACATCACTGGCGGAAAAATGGTCATTCAAATGGGAGCACCCAAGCATGAAATGATCGCGACTTCAAAGTGATTTTTACAAATTACACGAGGTGCTTATCAAAATTTTATTACTAAATCCTTCTAACATTTTTCATGAACATTGAAATAAGCCTAACCTCCTAAAAGGTTGACCTTTCCTTTAATATAGTAATTAAATTTTTCCAAGATACTACCAAACAGACGATTAACAGTTCATTTTCAACAGTGTATCAATTTATATAAGTGTTACACTTAAACAAACATTGACAAACTGTTGAAAATGAATTGATAATCAACTAAAATTATTAAAATCTCAAAAATTCATTACACGATTAAAGTTAATAAAAGGTAATAATAACAGTAATAGTAAAATGGTTAATAAAAGGTAATAGTATTAACATAATTAAAGGTAATAAAGCAATTTGGGAGCAGGACACAGCTTGCTTTAGCAAAAATATGAAACGACGTATATTTTACATGCGAATATCAATAAATGATGCAGGCAATAATGATTAGCCAATTAAAGTAATCAAAAATAGTAAAAAGTACTTACAGTTTTAGGCATTGTGTTGTATAGTAGTGGTCCCTTTAATATATCAAATCACGCGTTCCCCGTGTCCGAAGTTTCACACTAAACTTTTCAAAACTTTACCGGGGATGCAAACACTTTTATGCTGAAAATACGAACATAGTTAATTAAATTGTGCAAAATGCCGTGTTAAACCAATAAAAACAATTACAGTCAACCCTCGTTAAACCAGACTAATTGGGGGGTGTGGATGGTCCGGTTTAGCCGATTGTCCGATTTATCCCATATGCCTATATATGGTCTATATTATACAGGAATAATCACCTTAATAAGGCCTATATACATTGCACTATATACTGTGCACTATATACTATACTGTATATTACTTTAAAATAGTTAACCTGTGAGGGTAAAGAAATTATTGTACAGTTGGTAGGCCGTGTTGCGTTTAGCGCTCCGGCTCGGACGGAAATCGGTCAGTTTCCTTTACCACGGATGACGTCCGTCTTCTCCGATATCCGGGCTAACGGGGTCCGGTTTAACGAGGGTCGACTGTATGTCATCATAACCACCAATTGTTCACACTGAGAAACAATTTGTGCAAACTTTATCAACGTACAACAGTAGACTAGGTAAATATCTACAGATCTACAGTATGCAGTGTTTGTTTTCAGATGAGAAAAAACTCTCTTATATTCATACAAACTCTATGGATTTTTGAGCTCACAGATAATTCAAAAAGCTACACCCTTTCATAAACAATAATAGACACAAATTTACAGTCAAGAGGAAAAATATAAAAGAAAATTTAAAAGACAACGAACAACACAAATTTGTGCACAGCAAGAGTGAAAAACAACACAAAACTGCCACTAACCACAGCAGCTCAAATGTGAACCTCAAAAGCTCAAATAAAAACAAACAACTAAAACACGAAACTCGTACAGTTGTCATGAAACACAACTATAGAAATGTACAAGATAAAAATTCACATGTGAACTATGCATTAGCTATTTGCAAGGCAAAAATTCATATGTGAACTATGCATTAGCTATTTGCAAGACAAAAATTCATATGTGAACTATGCATTAGCTATTTGCAAGGTAAAAATTCATATGTGAACTATCTATTAGCTATTTGCAAAACAAAAATTCACATGCGAACTATGCATTAGCTATTTGCAAGGTAAAAATTCACATGTGAACTATGTATTAGCTATTTGCAAGGTAAAAATTCACATGTGAACTATGCATTAGCTATTTACAAAGTAAAAATTCACATGTGAACTACGCATTAGGTATTTGCAAGGTAAAAATTCACATGTGAACTATGCATTAGCTATTTACAAGCTATAAATTCACACGTGAACTATGCATTAACTATTTACAAGGTAAAAATTAACATGTGAACTATGCATTAGCTATTTGCAAGATAAAAATTCACATGTGAACTATGCATTAGCTATTTGCAAGATAAAAATTCACCTGTGAACTATGCATTAACTATTTTCAACTGGGATATGACTATTTTAGATTTCCATACCTAAAACACCTGTTAGCAAGAAAAATTGCACACAAGACGGTATTAAAACTGTGAACACGACAATGAACTAATCGAACAGAAACTTCACTTTTCACATAATTCAGCAATTAATGATCTCACAGAGTGGAAGAACAACTAGTACAGCAGCCAATACAGCAATTGTCACAAGCTGCAAGTGCTGCCAAGCTCACAGCAAACACCTAATGGCAGTGAACGAATTCACTCATTGAGTCTCGCTCGCTCACAGACTGTGGAACCTGTTTAAATAAGACAGCACAACTATAGCCGCTGAGCAAACGCCCGGCGCTGACTCACGTCTCGCTTATTTTGGCAACCCCACAAGTCTGGGGTGGTAGCGTACACGCCCAATCGCCCAAATAAGAAAGGAAAAAAACTAGTTTCAATAATCTTCCATATGAAGTTCGCTCCATTTCAAATTCAGTTTATTTTGCCGTCAAGCAAGCAAACTACAACAATGCAAATATATACGCAAAAAATAAGACAATTTCTGACTCCCTAAACGCAGTACATGTGTCGAAGTTTGCCGCATGGTAGCTACGGAGGGGACCTTGTTAAGACGCCAGGAAACGTAAAACAAAGAATGAAAAGGGAAGATGAAAATAAAGAAGAGCTATGTCGCAGTTAGTAGAAAGAAAACAGAAGGAAATGAATAAAAAGAAAACGTAAAATAATCTTGTATTTGTGTTTATCACAAATCTTTATTTGCCATAAAAAATCGATATTCATAACTACAAAAGCATAAAAGAACATCGCAGCATGAGAATAAAATTCACACAACTGTTAAAGGCAAATGCGTCCAGTGCAAACTAAAAACTACTGTGCCAAAAATTTAAAACAAAATATACATTATAAAAGAGACATTATAAAAATATATACAATAAGACAACAACGGCCAATGGCCAATCACAGTTTTCTGAGCACTTTTACCACTTTGTAGGTCAAAAAATCATGGTAAACAGGGCAGATGGGTTTCTGGACACGCAAACTAAACTGCGCAGGCGTGCTGCTGATTCGACAATAAATGACTGCATAAACTGGGGTCATTGTTAATCCTAAATTCTTGTTTTACATTGTACGTTTTCTATGAGCAACAAATGCTGACACAGTGACCTATCTACAGCAGCTGTGGCAAAGGGTTAATACTAGCCAGGTAATATGGTTACTGTTCGACAAAGGCCCATTTCACAGTGAGGGTGCAAGGAAAAATGACGCACAGAATTGTTGACAGAAAAATTTCCAATTTTTCTCGAAATCCTGTGCAGCAAAAAGGTTCATTTCACAGTGAAACCACGCATGCGCGTCTAGTTAGCTACAGCTGCTTTGCGAGTTTTATAGTAAGTAAGCAAGTTTATTAGTTTATCACCATTTTGAAAATAGCAAAATACATAACTAAGAGGTTTATAAATCTGTACAACATACAATAATATTACAGAGTGCAAAAGTAATTATTGATTAGTGGTGAAAGGGTGGCGAAAGAACTATAAGTTATCGAGGTCAGCCACCCTCAAAAAGGTTATACTGTCTAACCATGTTTAAATTAAGTTATCCTTGCTGTATTTCTGATATACAAGGTAAAACTAATAATCTTAGTCAATGTAATGTCAGACCTGTTTGTCTCTGTTTAGTAAAAGTTCTACTAACCACATCAAAATCTGAAAATACACATGTATAAAATAAATACGAGCGCGTGTTTTTTTCTTTTTCACAAAAGTAGCCATCGATGTTGCATTTAAAAACATAAAATCATCAGTCTGTTAAAAAAGAGATTAAATCTTAGAATTTTATGCTGAAATGTGTTAATTGTTGTTGGATTAATAAGAAAGAACTGAGCAGTTAAATTTAAAACTGAATTCCTCGAATTCCGTGAACTGACTGTACAACACTGTCTGTTCAACTTCTGTACAGCCCTTGATTCTAATGTATATAAAACATGCACCGTCAAGGAGCAAGCTTTTGCCAGCCTAGAATCATTAATTTGCCGTCACTAAGTTTGATTTTATTTAATAACAAAGGATTTGCGAGTTTTTCGTAAACAAACTATCACAAAACCTCTTAGACGGCCATCATTTATGTTAATTGAAGGAAAACTGGATCCAATCTTAAACTGTTGGTCAAAACAATCTACATTTTAAAATATTGAAGGAAACATACTATTTTTTAAAGAATGACTTACATGAAAGAATTATTACCTCACAAACACAATTTCGCGTTCCCCCCCACTAGTTCTTCGCTGTTACATGCATTTCACAGTTCGCTAGTTAGACGGGCGCTAGCGCCTGCATTTCGGATACGTGTTGTATGAAGAGCAAGTGCTGTACCTGTCAGATCAGAGCTGTTCGTTTGTGATGTAATACACACATTCGACAGCTCGTGCATGAGCACATTTTCACCTTTGCCAACATGTTCAAAACGCTCATGGAATGTCTGTGCTGTTGAAAATTGTGTTCGTTTGTGACACCATCACTAGCTGAGCTTGTCCGCCATTAATTAAATTTTAAACCTATTACCTAATTACTAGAAACACTTTTGCAGTATTATTGGTACTAAACGCATACATTTTTACCATACTTCAAAATCGGGTAGGATATGAAAAATCGTCCTGTTTTGCTTTAATGACTTCACTGCTTTCAACTGATTAGTAGTTAGGACCATGGTCCAAGGTGCGCATTCACCGCCATGCTTGGGCAAATGTAGGGTGACATGATAAGCAGAATACTGCGTCCGACGACCAAGTAACCTCTACTAAACTATTAAATTTAACTATGGGCAGATGCAGTGGTGGTTCGTACTTAAAATTAGTGGGCTGCTGCTTCACAAAATGTTTAGCCATTGTTTTAATACTGCGTAAAACGAAACAAACATGTGATTTTAATGCTGTAATTTGTAATTGTAATTTCAAATAAACAAACACACGAAAATTTATACGTAAATTTGATAAAATCGACATTTTTTGCTTACGAACAGCCCAAATTGTGGCATATCTAATTCTAATAGCTGAAATCTAGTTCTACACTTTATCACATTCAAGAACATGCCGATATACGGTTTTTAAGCATGTGACCACTGACGGCATACTGTATGAGCGACAGTACTTTCTCTACCTAGCAGCAGACACTAGCAGTACAGCGTACCGTATGTTAACTCAGACATGTGTGCATAACCACGTGCACAACAGCCAAACACACCACAGTGCTGGGCTGTGAAGCAAACAGTACTACCCTCACGTGCTCTGGTTCCGTACAAGTATAAAGAAAGAACTAAAGAAAAAAGACTTATTATATTGAACTTGACAGATAATATTGGGTGAAAATAGGGGGTGCTGCAGTTCCACAGTACCTATAAACGAACCGGCACGGGGCAGAAGTCAAATGCAGAGACCCCTTTTCAATAAATGCAAGAGCAAAATTGGGAAAGAGTTTACAATTCCCCGCACTATAATACCCTAACTCTAATCCTAACCCTAATCCATTTCACGAACAAATTTCTAGCATGTGGGAAATGTAAACCTTCTTCACCATTGCCTAATAGTTCTACTAAGAACTACTAAGAAAAAGTCTTCAATGAGTACAGAATGCTCTTTTGTTATGAGTTTAAACTAGTGCAATTTTAACTGTAAGCAACTGGATGTCTAAAAACGGAAACCTGGCTTCGAACAAAAATCCATTTTAAATAACTTCAAACAAAGATCCATTTTGAAAGCTAGGCTGGCCGCAAAAAATACGTTCCTGTCTTACCTCATGAGCTGAAAAGTTGTCAGTAGACGGGAAAACGTAGGCGGGAATTTTTTTTAAATTTGTCAATTGTAAACTGAATCGTGGAATATTTAAAAATCTGGGAACAAACTTTATTTATCTCATACTAAACTGCATTATTGTTTTAAATTTTGCCAATGTGCATTTTTCATGCATGTTTTTTTTAGTTTTTTTTGTTTTGCATTACTAAATTATCGTATAATTATAGACTATCATATAGTCTCTTTTTAGTACGGTATGTTCCGATAATTATGGTATAAAAAGCAACACTATTCGGCCGTTAATATACTGATTTGGCTGAAAATATGACACTCTTAGCCTTCAATACAATAATCAGCATCACACAAAATGGCAACCCCGGACGAGAGTTAACCGTACAAAAACAGTGATATCATAGTAATTATTGCGTTTTAAACTTTAAATTGGAAAAATGAAAATGAATGTACAAAAAAAATTATAAAACTCCCGGCTGGTGTGCGATAAAGATATTACCCGGGAAGGCAGAGATGGTTAACTGTTTACCCGACCGCTAACTGGTGCAACCGTTTAGAAAATCACTAATCGTTTAACCGTTACTTGGCAAGTTTTCTACATATCAGCATTAATGAAGCCTAAAGTCTTTTTTGAACAGGCATATGCAGTTAGCAATGTCCAGCTTACATAAAATTGCCTATTCTCATCTTTTGCTGCTCTACAAAAATTTTGTTATAAAGCGTTTTAGGCATTTTCCTGAAAACTCGAATGCACCAAAAATAGCCCAAAAGTTACCAACATTGAAATGCTTGCTATGTCACACTAGTTACCGTTGCTATGCTACCCTAGTTTCCGTTGCTATGTTACCCTAGTTACCGTTGCTATGTTACCCTATTTTGACACTTAATTGTTCGTTATCATCACTAAGGTGTTTTTTTATTGTTTTTTTCAGCTCATAATCCGAGCCATGTAGATAAAGAAGGTTTTGGATCTTCTAAAAGATATCAACATTGGGCGGCCAATTCTAAACATGGCAGACCCAAGTTACAACCTAAGGCCTTTTACAGTAAGACGTTACTCAAGTTACTAGAAATTGTGACTTCGTAACGCTGATGCAAAACAATTCTCATTAATTTTTGATTAGGGTTTTTGGTGAGAGAGCAGTAACATTCGATTTTATGATCTATCCTTGTAAATTCACAATCAGGTATCCCAGATCTCCACTGTGTTAATGACAGAGTTACGCCACGATTATGTGATTTCGCCGCTTTACCAAAGTTCTCAAGTTTAGGCCCGTATCACATAGTAATCAATTTATTGTCATTATAGCGTAATACATACAATGAAATTTATTTGGTTTTACGTACTGCAATAACATATGGAAATGACAAGGAGATTAATACAAATAATTCAATCAGTTGTACAGTCACATTGAGAATTAATATTGGAGATTTACTGTTGATGGTGCGAATTGCAGCGGAATAGAAAGAATTTAACGTTCTTGTGGTTTTAGCGTTAACCGAACGGAATCGACGACCAGAGGGGAGCATTTCAAAATATTTTTTACCTGGATGGAATTCATCTTTCATGATAACTTGCACTCTTCTTTGCCACCCTAGTTTCATACAAATGTGCCATAGATTGCTGTTCAACTCTATGGATTTTTGAGATAGATTTAACAACTTGATCAAGAGCATTGCACTATCTCCCTGCGTGGTAGCTCCATACCAAACAGTGAGGGATGTTGTTAAGATGCTCTCAGTTACTGCACGATAAAAACTCTCCATCACAGCAGGGAAAGTGTTACATGATTTGAGTTGCGTTAAAAGGTACAAATGCTGGCAGGCTTTATCTGAAATTTTTATTCCCATAAATTTGAAATCTTTAACAATTTCTACAGCTGTATCATTTATAAGCAAAGGTGCTTTTCCGTCAGTCCCTTTTCTAAAATCTATGATAATTTATTTTGTTTTTGAAACATTTCAATTCTAAATTATTCTGCTCACACCATCGTATCAACTTTTGAACTTTCTGAAAATAATTAGTCTCGTTGTTAATAAAGCTGGACATAATTAGTAAAGCGTAAGCCGTGAAGAGAAAAAGCCGCGTCATACAAAAAGGAACAATGTTAACAAGTGGTCCCTGTCTCATAGATCATCCATTTGCCACCTCCTGCTACCATAATCCAAAGTAGACTTTTTATATGCCATTTTGAACGATTGGTAAGATGCCTATTGCAAAATAAACTTTGCCATTAATTTTATTTGAGACATCGCTGTAATTAGGATGTTTGTTATCATAATTATCACATCGTTGCTGATTTTGTGGCAAAAGCTTACAAGTTTTATGTAAATCATCGTCTTCCCAAAACTATCAAGTTAATAAAATTACGTCATCTAATTAAGAGCAGTCGAATGGAGATTAAAATCATAACATAACTTAAAAACGCTAAAAAGAAATTTTTGAAACTTACTGGAATAAACTTCCAGATTCTAGAACACGTGAAAACAGAATCGAACAGTTTGGCAAACCGTTGGGCGGGGCAGTGCGCATGTCCGCTATACAAAATATTCTCTTTAGGCGCACCGTCATTTTGGATACAATAGCGAACTCTCGTAATGTGCAGCGTAATTTTGAAGCAGCCTGTCCTTGGACGACTGCCTTCATTTGCCCTGTGGAATATTGACTTCTAATTTTCCAGGCAGTTTCTAATGCATAAAACAATAAAAAGTGTACAACATAAGACAAGACAGGTTAAAATGGATACGGGAGAGACACAAAGAGCAAAATTACTGCTTACTTATGTCTGCAGAAATACAAATGTTTTGAAAAGTCAATTTTCAATAACCTTTCAGTAAATAATATCCTGGAGGTGGTATTTACCTGTGTACATCTGTTAAGTTTTATTAATAGTTTTGTTAATATTTTAATTAATGCTGTTAAAAATTTAGGGATAGAATAAGCTGTCATTATGTCTACACACGTAGATCTGGTTACCGGAACACGTAACTGCCTGGATCTTTTATTTTGCACAGATAAATCTTTTGTGGTTGATGTAAATCTATATGACCCAATACTTACATCTGGTCATTTGTCTATTGTGTTTAAATGTCTAGTCTCTACTGTTTGACCTCAGCACAAGCTGACTCTCAACAACTCTCACTTAGTTTGCAGTAAGTTATGAGAGAACTTGCCAAGCTGTTCACACATGCGTCACTCTGAGAGAAGTTATACAACTAGTTGTGAATGATGTCTCTACGTCTGAACATGGCATTACAATAATAGAATGAATAGGCTTGTTATAATACACCTAAGTACACAATCTACAGGATTTTCAACCCTCAGTTATAAGCCTATAAAGTTTACCTAAACTGTGAATTCAGTTTTACGAACAACGGTTGTCCCACATGGAAAATTCCACGAAATTGCAGTGAAATGATCGATATATACCCGTGCGCAGTTCATGCCTTCCTCATCTTTGCAGTTTTTCCTGGAGAAAAATGGCGAAAATTTACAAAAACGTGGCGAAAGTCGTGAGATTTTCGTATGGATGATTTGCGAGAAATGTCACAAAGCATTGTCTGGGAATAGTTCGGTGACTGTTGAACGTAGGAAATTCTAAACCGTTGCAAAAAATTCGCGGCTCTTTGAAATCCGTGACGTTACAATGGCAGCTTAATCGCGTATGCATGTCAGCATTCCACGCCTAATTTTTAGATCGTCGCAAATGAAACTGGGTATCGAAGTTGCATTTCAACAAAACATTTTCTTCCGTTTTGCTCATGAAACTTCCGAAATGGTCCAGCGTTCTTACAACGGCTTTCTTGGATACCGCATGATTTCTGCAATTCGTTCGAGTGCAATAAACGAAATTTAGTTTCAAATTTTCCTTGCAATCCATGGCACCTTCACATCCGATTTTCTCTTACATAAACTACAAAGAAAAAGTTAAATGTGTCAGAATATCTTAGTTAGAGAATTTTCTTTCTGTTTTTGTGTAAGACGGGAATTTCATGAAGTAGGTTGTATTTGTACGTCACAACAACGCAGAGATTTGGCTGGCTCTATGACAAAAACACTGTCTTTGGACGACATTATCGACAACGCAACTCCTAGTCTGGAGAGGAAAGTTAGACGAGCAAAAACATATTCTATTCTGCCAGGAGAAGAACTTGATGCAGTTAAAATACAGATGGAATACGAAACTCGTATTAAGAAAGATCACAGTAAAATAAAATCAAAGATTTTTTGCGCTGGAAAACAGCGCGCGCCGAGACGACACAGTGCTGCCACCTATCGTGACTTTACGTAATTATAACAGCGAAGCCAGCGTGCTAACAAATCTAGAACAAACGTCGGACCAAAGCTCAAAACTGATAAGTCGTTTGATCGATTACCACCTTTTGTGCCAAATTCCGTGGCGACGAAGCCGAAAAAATCGTCGTTTACTCAAACGCCAGTTCTTGGACCTTCGCTGCCCCAAATTAAATCTCGAAGTAGTGTGAAAAACACAGACAAGGTTATTAAGCGGTCCGACAGTTCTGTCAAGAACCCGGTGAAAATTATTTGACTAGTAAAATTGCGAAATAATTTTGTAGTCTTTCGCGTCAGTATTATGATTCGTTGTTGCAATTTATCAGCAGCAAGTGTTTCAGCCCCTGTAGTTGTTAGGCCTACGTAGTTCCTACCTCAAAATGCACGTGTCAAATCTGGAAATTAGGCTTCTCTTGGTAAAATATTTATTTGCATTTTTAACATTACCAATCACTTCAACCATTCCTTAATCAAGCTTCGTACTGTCATGGTGATGTGGTGTTACTGCACGAATGCGTCATAAAGGGTGAAATCTTGCACTAGATACGGTTACCAGTTACATTAGAGGCAAAGAATTGGTGATGGGGTCATTCATTGTACAATCAACATGACTGAAGCAGGTTACAAGTGGGCGAGGGCCCAAGTACAAGGCTTAGGTAACAAGGTCTTAGAGTTTCGTCTTTTATTTTGTGTCATTCGTACACCTTGTAAGGAAAAATGTTAGTTTTTTCAAAATTAATGTGTGCATTCTCAACATTTTTAATTGATAAATTCTTATCAATGGTTTATATGTATTTAGCTCCTTCAGGGCAGCACCATTCGAAATAAGTCTTATAGGACTTGCGACTTTTCTGCTACTGTACGAGCACAGACATAACTAAATGATTACAAATTAGGTACTGTTTGGTTTGGGATAATCTCATCTTTGCAATCACGTTATTTTTTTAAACATTTATATGTGATTTAACTGGACGAAATTAAGAAAAACACGCCCTTTTCGGGCACTCCAAGTTAGCGTATTAAGTAGCTTAGTCTGATGTACACTTACGTGATTGTACACACTATTTTATTCATCACCTTTTCGCTACAGCCCAATAAAACTGTCTACTGTACAGTTTCTAGGAAAAGCCAACTGATCAACCGAGGAGAAAATATAGTTATTTCATCTTTTAATTGGATTTCTCTTTAAAAATAGAGTAGACTTGAAGCTTTGAGACAACAATAGACAAAGCGGACCACAATAGCATTGGTAACAACACTTGACCTTTTTTATGTTTAACCGCTAATTATATGTAGGTTAGGCGTTGCCTGCATACAGATTTTTATATTATCATATTATGTGTAAATTAGTTTATACACAGTGTTGCAATTACAACGATTGTTTTATACATGTGTAGAATTATGTTGTAGCAACAGACAAATAATCGTTTCGTTGGTAACATAACTGATCGCATTCTTGTTTATATTAGCAGCGTCTGTGATGCATAATTTTTTTTAAACGGGAGACTGGAGAGCCATCAGACGCTACTTGCCTGTGGGATAATGATGCTGCAAATGCTGTATGCTGCAAAATTTGGCGTTTTACTTATTACGCTAAGAATACCTTGTTTGGGCAGAGAAACCGATCCTTTTCAATCTTGTACATTAAAAAAGAGATCTGGAACAACTGAGATACATTGCGGTGGTTTTCACGACAATTTTCTGGAAAAAACCAACAAGGCTACTATGGAAGAACTGAGAACAGCGTTAATATCTGATTATAAGTTAAAATCGATAAGGCTTATTTCTGTTTCGCATTACGTTGACAATGATCTGCCTACGAACTTTCTACAAGGCGCACGAGTTTATCGTATTCATGTATCGTATGCTAACAGTCTACTCAAAATTGAGGAAAACTTTATCAGTGCTACGGGTGTTGAAGAGTTTTCGTTATTAAATGCTAACGAACTGACGTTCATTCACCGCCGGGCATTCAGTAACTTGAATGATTTGAGAATGATCGTAATCAGAGATTGTCCAAAGTTTAAGGAGTTGAAACTCGATTTGTATAACTGTCCAAAGTTTCGTTGGTTCGAAATAGTCTCAACAGGCATCACTACAATGGATGTGCCAGAATTTCAAGATGAAACCGTTATATTCGAAAATTTAAATATTAGAATCTTCAAAAATCCTTTAATCTGCGACTGTAGAACAGTCTGGATGAAAAAAGTCCAAGTACGAAATCGTCAGAGTCTCCTACAGTGTAGACAGTTACCTAATGCTAAAGAACAAAATACCGTAGCAGCAACTGAGCACACTTTGGAGGATTTTTGTCCAACCAAGACAACAACCGAGACAACTTTGACAACCGAGACTACAGTATTGGATATTTACGAAATTTTAGGTTGTACAGTAATGTTGGATACCATAACATGTGATGGTAACCAAATGGTTCTGGGTCACTACCAGCTGACTGAAATTTCAAAATCATTGCCGCTCGATGCCAGTATCACGCTGAAGATCCTTTTCTACGGAGATACACAATTGCCACAGGAGTTTCTGAAGGGAAAACAAGTCGAAACATTGTTGGTAATGAATAGTAATATAAATTTTCTTGGGCAAAATGACATACATGGTTCGATTGTAAACTTTCGAATGGAAACCATGAAACAGTTACAATTGATCCAACAAAGTGCGTTTCACAGGATTCAGAGTTTGCAGACAATTGCTTTTATTGACTGTGTTGCATTGAGTGTAGCCAATTTGGATCTCTCAAATAACCCTTCAATTCGTTCCATCAGTTTTACTGGGACAAAAATAAGCACCATGACGATGCCTGAGATGCACCCAAGTGTCAATCCTGGCACAGTGGAGTTTAAGTTATTAGAAAGTCAACTAACTTGTGACTGCAAAGTTGTTTGGACAAAGGAAGTGAATTGGAGCAAATCAATGGTTGACTGCATGGATCCTCAAATATCTAATGAACAGCTAAAGCTTTCAGATTTCAACTGTGACAGAACGCGTGCCCGACATGTCTCTGTCAAAAGTACTAGTACAACAACGATCAGTAACATGGGAAGTTTTCTCGTTCTCCTGCACTTCATATAAAAACATGTCCCTGAAGCATAATTATCACGAAAATTCGATGAAATAGCAGAAATTCGAGATTATAGAAATTACATTTTAAAATCCAATTTTATGTATTTACTGGTGTTTCTGGTTACAACTGACAACAACCACTGAAAAACGAAAGTAAACAAGCAATTTTTGCCAGGTTAAAAAACCTTTTAATCTAAAACAATCAGTAGAGGGAAACAAACATCAAATGTATTATAGCTTAGCCTACTTGCCTAATTGCAGGGGTGTGTGAAACTGACGTGTGAGTTTGTGACATGTAGCTCCTTCTGGTAATAATTATTCCACAGGTCACTGAGTCAGAGGCTGTGTAAATGCGTTTGTTCTTGAAGTATATTATAAGTAATTCCTGGCAATGCTCATACAGGTAGTAAACCGGAAGTAAGCCACGGATGCGAAAAATCTTTAATGATAAAAGCATAGTATGATAAATAGGGAAACACAATAATAAACTGTATAATGGAATTCATGACACGTTATAAAATGCAAGTGACGGCTTGTTATAATACACCTAAGTACACAATCTACAGGATTTTCAACCCTCAGTTATAAGCTTATAAAGTTTACCTAAACTGTGAATTCAGTTTTACGAACAACGGTTGTCCCACATGGAAAATTCCACGAAATTGCAGTGAAATGATCGATATATACCCGTGCGCAGTTCATGCCTTCCTCATCTTTGCAGTTTTTCCTGGAGAAAAATGGCGAAAATTTACAAAAACGTAGCGAAAGTCGTGAGATTTTCGCATGGATGATATGCGAGAAATGTCACAAAGCATTGTCTGGGAATAGTTCGGCGACTGTTGAACGTAGGAAATTCTAAACCGTTGCAAAAAATTCGCGGCTCTTTGAAATCCGTGACGTTACAGTGGCATCTTAATCAGCATTCCACGCCTGGTTTTTAGATCGTCGCAAATGAAATCGGGTATCGAAGTTGCATTTCAACAAAACATTTTCTTCCCTTTTGCTCATGAAACTTCCGAAATGGTCCAACGTCTAACAACGGCTTTCTTGGATACCGCATAATTTCTGTAATTCCTTCGAGTGCAATAAACGAAATTTAGTTTCAAATTTTCCTTGCAATCCATGGCACCTTCACATCCGATTTCCTCTTACATAAACTACCAAGAAAAAGTTGAATATGTCAGAATATCTTAGTTAGAGAATTTTCTTTCTGTTTTTGTGTAAGACGGGAATTTCATGAAGTAGGTTGTATTTGATCTTTATCTAGGAAGCCAAACCGCTGGTATGATGCCTGAGAATGGTTGTATTTGATCTTCAACTAGAGAGCTAAGCCGCTGGTATGGTGCCTGAAAATGGTTTATCACAAACCAGTTTTGAAGCTTAGCTTTTTTCCAGTTTTTAGATTGTCATATCAATAATCCAAAAAACTTAAGACCAGGTGCACTATTTGAACACAATTGAGATACATTCGAAGCGTCTTCATCTTTTAACCTTCATGCAATATGCAGATGATATTTCTTGCATAGCAGCTAATATAGAGGAACTGTAACGTACAAAATCCATGGATCAGCTGCCGTTTAGAAAAACATAATCCTATAATTAATAATACAAAGGCAGAACAATAAAATGTTCGGAGAGGCGGGTGTGATTCGTGGAAAAGATGTAAATACCTTGGTACCTTGTTATACACTAAAGCCGACACACGAAGAAAAAAATCTTGCATTTTCTGCTTATTCAGTCTCACAATGGTTTTAGAAAACACGAAACTTGCTCTTGAAACCAAATTCCAGATTCTTTCAAGTTTAGTTGAACTTGTGCTCTTGTACAATACTGAACTACGGACAACAAATGTTAAAAAAAGTGCCAAGAGGAAGTCAACTACATATATAGATATACCGCAAAAAAATTTAGCACAGCTTTAGATTTGAGGGATGATGATGAATAGTGGGTGATGGTGGTGGAGTGGAATGCGTGGCGCTGTGTTATTTATTGTAGAAACACGTAGATGATGATGATGATGTGTAACATAGCAACGAATGAATAATTGTTTCATTGGTGACGTATCAGAGATTCCTCTCACTTTCTCACTGATGCCTTCAAGCTTTGTGGAAATTTTGTTCAAACATAAAATTCGAGAGCTGTCTGACGCGACTTTGCAACTGTGATGTCGCATATATTTTACACAGCAAAGTTTGGCGTTGTATTCATGATGTTAGCAACACTTAGTTTGGGCGGAGAAAGGGAAGGTGATCCTTTCATTCAATTCTGTTCGATAAAGAGATCAAAGTTTGTTTTTGATATATTTTGCGGTGGACATTACAGGGGTGTTCTAGAAAAACCTAATAAGGCTACATTGGAAGAACTGAAAACAGCTATAATATCTGAAGCTGATACATCTGCAAAAAAAGCAAATCATATTTCTGTGTCACATTACGTGGACAATGCTCTGCCTTCAGACTTTCTACGAGGCACAGAAGTTTCATATATTTCGATATGGGAAGCCCACAGTCTGGACAAAATTGAAAAGAACTTTATTAGTGCTACGGGGGTGGAATTTTTTAAAATATTTAATGCTAAAAAATTGGTATTCATTCATCCCCAGGCTTTTAGCAACTTGAATGGTTTGAAAGGAATCGATATCAGGCATTCTGAAAAGTTGAAGGAGTTGGATCTGGACTTGTATGACTGTCCAAAGTTTCGTGAATTGTTCATAGTCAACACAGGTATCACTACAATGGATTTGCCAAAATTTCAGAATGAAAATGATCTGTTCGCAAACTTAACAATTATGATCTCATCCTGTCCTTTAATCTGTGACTGCAGAACAGCTTGGATGAAAAAAATCCAATTACAGAATCGTTGGAGTGAAATAGAATGTGAACAGCTACCCAACGCTAAAGAAAGAAATACTAGAGCCACAACAAATCATACCTTAGAGGATTTTTGTCCTGGTGTCTCAATTGCAACGTCTTCGACCATTACGCTAAAGCCTACAGAAGCTTCGACGACCAAGACAACAACCAAGACACTTTGACAACCAAAACAACAACCAAGCCAACAACTGAGACAACTTCTGTAACCATAAAACCTACAGAAATTTCGGTAACGGAGACAACAATCAACGCAACAACTGAAATAACTTTGACAACCATAAAACCTACAGAAGTTTCGGCAACGGAGACAACAATCAAGGCAACAACTGAAACAACTTCGGCAACCATAAAACCTTCAGAAATTTCGGCAACGGAGACAACAATCAAGGCAACAACTGAAACAACTTCGACAACCATAAAACCTACAGAAATTTCCGCAACGGAGACAACAATCAACGCAACAACTGAAACAACTTCGACAACCATAAAACCTACAGAAGTTTCGGCAACGGAGACAACAATCAACGCAACAACTGAAATAACTTCGACAACCATAAAACCTACAGAAGTTTCGGCAACGGAGACAACAATCAATGCAACAACTGAGACAACTTCGACAACCATAAAACCTACAGAAGTTTCAACAACCAACACAACAGAAATTTTAGGTTGTACTTTTATGTTGGATACCATAACATGTGATGGTAACCAAATGAATCTGAGTTACACCCAACTGAGTGAAATTTCAAAATCATTGCCTGTCATTGCCAATATCACACTGAAGATCCTTTTCTACGGAGATACACAATTGCCAAAGGAGTTTCTGAATGGAAAACAAGTCGAAACATTGTTGGTAATGAATAGTGATGTAAATTTTCTTGACAAAAATGACATACATGGTTCGATTGTAAACATCCGAATGGAAACCATGAAACAGTTACAATCCATCCATGCCAGGGCATTTCGCAAGATTCAGAGTTTGGAAACAATTGCCTTTATTAACTGTACTGCACTGACCTTTGCCAATTTGGATCTCTCAAATAACCCTTCAATTCGCTCCATCAGTTTTGTCAGAACGAAAATAAGCAGCATGACCATGCCTAAGCTGCACCAAAGTGTCAATCCTGGCACAGTGGAGTTTAAGTTATTAGAAAGTCGACTAACTTGCGACTGCGATGCAGTTTGGACAAAGGAAGTGAATTGGAGCAAATCATTGGTTGACTGCTTCGAACCTCAAATATCCAACGAGCAGCTAAATCTTTCAGACTTTGACTGTGACAGAACGCGTGCCCTACGTGTCTCTGCCAATAGTACTAGCACAACAACGATCAGTAACGTGGGAAGTTTATTTCTCATTCTCCTGCACTTCATATAAAAACGTGTTCCTGGTACATTATTATTTCAAAGCGCTATCATTGCAACGAAAATCTGTAAGACCAATTTGAGATAATAGAAATTAATGTATAGTTTTCTGGCTCATAATATTAGTATTGTCATTCACATCAGTGCATAAAACATGTCCTGGATAATTTTCATGTGTGATAAAAAAAACTGTATTTCATTCAGAAACACATCAACTGCAATAATGTTCTGAACCAAGACAAAGTCAAAGACAAGATCTTTTTACCGTTATTCACCTAACAGACAACGTTAGCACTGTAATAATGTGCTTCACTCATAATTACTGGTAAAATCAAATTCATTAACATCAAGTAATTAATGAATCTTCACCAACCTTTGTGTAAACTGCACAACACATAAACATGCGCTACTTAATCTAGTACAACAAATCCCGCTGTTTACAATAGCAAAAATTAATGAATTTACATAATTCACATGGAATTTTCAGTATATCATTACAATCACTGATCTCTGCTCAGCGACTTACAACAATACAGGTAAGGAAACAACGCACAAATAACGAATAACGTACATGACCTGGCTTTGACAGCATCTAGTCTCGAACTCAAGACTGCATGGGGAATGAAATCGGCGTGGGTGGAAAACATAATTTAGTTTTCTTAGTATTAATGAGTATTGTGAATTTGTGAATATCTTACAAAACGATGTAAGATTTCATGTTATACAGGTATTGTTTGGGCAAAAATTATTATGTCATCAGCATACGAAATATTATTCCCATTTGTCCCGCCTGGCTGACAACCATTCATTTTATTATATCTTGATGACAATTCATTTACGTGTTATCGTTTCAAGGTATTTGGCATGCAATATTCCCAAGCCCTAGCACTTCTAGGGGCATGCACAAATGATGTCTGAATTCGCGGCCTGCAGCTCTCTCTTTGGTAATAATTTTTGCAAACCTTTCAGATAATGAACAGTTGCAGTAAGATTTGTAATGCAAAAGCCTTGTTTGCAGCTTTGCCTGCTTAGCGTTTCTTGGAACAGTTCTGTGTCTCTTCTGTGAAGTGAAAGCGTCACGTTCTGGAAATTCAGGGGACCACTATGAACAGCATCCTGTAAACTAAGGAAAATTTCGAGAAGATTATTAAATGACAATTTCTTTAGAGAGATTTTGAAAGAAGTTAAAGAGGAAGCCATGACAACATGAAAAGGAAGAGAATTCCGAAGAGATATAGTTCTGGGAAAGAAAAAGTAATTGCGACATTCACGTCCATCAATTAAACGTAGATTTTAATATAACATCTTTAACGGTTTTGAAAACCATAATCATGTTAACTCTTAGCCTTCTAAGCTCTAGCAGGTAATTACTGAGTATATGTAACAGTTCCTTATGGCAACCCGTTCTCGAAAACAACATTATTCATTAAAAACATCAATAGTAAGTTCATTACCAAGAACCCTCTTACATCATAAACCGTGCATCATTAGTAACAATAAATTAGCTACATTAGTTTTAGTAAAAATTATTGTTTTAAGTATTGTACTTGACAGTATCTTGGTACTTGACTTGGTAGTTATCAGCAGTTCAACACACTCATGGAATGTCTGTGTTGTTGAAAATTGTGTTCGTTTGTGACATTGATTAAATTTTAAACCTATTATCTAATTACTAGAAACACTTTTGCAGTATTATTGGCACAATGGTTTTTGAAAACACGAAACTTGCTCTTGAAACCAAATTCCAGATTTTTTCAACTTTAGTTGAACTTGTGTTCTTGTACAACACTAAACTGCGGACAATAAATGTTAAACAGCAGAATGAAATTGACGCTTTTTAAAAACGTTCTTACAGAAAATTACTAAAAATTAAATGGCTTGACAGAATGTAATGTCCAACGATGATCTGTATTATGTGGTCAAGAAAAATTCTTGGAGTAAACAAATACAAGTAAGATTGCACTAGATTTAGCATGTACTAAAAACAATCTCAAGAATCAGCATCTGATCATAGCATCAATGAAAACCCCTGAAACAACAAAAGTGCCAAGAGGAGTTCAACTACATATATAGATATACCGGAAAAAAGATTTAGCACAGCTTTAGATTTGAGGGATGATCATGAACCTTCTTGTATCATAAACAGTGCATCATCAGTAACATTAAGTTAGTTACATTAATTTTAGTAAAAATTATTATTTTAAATATTGTACTTGACAAGATACCAGTGACAATTGGCCTGCAGTTATCAGCAGGAAGAGATATTTCCCATTTTTGTGCTTATTAATATGTATTGAATCTGTCACACATTTAGGTATGTGTTGATGTTTTGGCATAGTATTAAATAGACAAGTAAGGCCTATTTCACACTGAGGACGCAAGGAAAATGACGTATGGAATTGCTGTCAGAAAATCAGACAATTTCCGATTTTTTTTGGAAATCCCGTGCAGCAAGAAACTCCATTTTACAACGAAATTGCACCGCTTTTTTCCGTGCATCCAATTGAGTTCAGCTACTATGCGAGTTTTATACTGCATAACTATATCTAAATTAGGGTTGTCAAATTAAATTAATAACGAAAGGTATTAGTTTGTCTACACTTTGTTTCTGATAAAATATTTCTGTTGCCTCACCACGCATCACAAATGCAACAAAAAACCCGAAACACTAAACAAATCAGTTAAAATAGAAAAGCCTCTCACTTGACAGTTTTATTAAAGAAAATAAGAAATATTTACAAAGATCAGGACTTCGAAAGTGACATAAGATAAGCTGGCACCATTTCCAAAAATAGAATAGGCAGACAAAAGTATGATTTGAACAGCACAAACTTTTAAAATATTGCGATTTTGACGTAGATATGGTGATTTCACTAAAGCTAAGCATTTGAACTCAGAGAAGAGGTGAACTAGGTCACCTGACAGCAATTTCATAATGTTAACAAGTACAAAGGAGGCCACTTATCGCATCTCTCTCTCTCTCTCTCTCTCTCTCTCACTACCCACTTCTGTTTCTACTCTAAATCGCCTAGAACATAAAGTACAGAAAAAAACTAACAAGACATCTTCCACGTAACGCTGTTTTTCCACAAATTATTCCTCCTGGTGTCTCAACTACAAAATCTTCGACCACTCTAAAGCCCATGGAAGCTTCGACAACCACTAGAACAACCAAGGCAACAATCGAGACAACTTTGACAACCAAGACAGCAACCAAGCAACAAAAACAACGGATTTCGTCAAGTCGACAACTCACGCCACAGAGTCAAGTTCTAGCAAAGAAACATGTTTTAGATTAAATTAAGGCAAATACAACATTGTGACCCTGATAGAAATGTGCGCATTAGATGGTTTAAGCTTAATCTAAATAATTATTGTGTAACTTTGTCAGAGGTCAGGGCAGAGCAGAACAGAGGTCTCCTCACTCATATCTCTGTTGCAAGTTTGAAGTCTGCCAAAGCCCTGCAACCAAGTGTCCAATCTCGGGATCTAAAGAGTCACAAATCCTCTAGATTCAAGACATGTAATACAGCTACCCTTTCTTTGTTTATTCGGTGCTTTAGCATGTACACTGACATAACAGCAAGTTTCTTCTAACACCTGATGCCGTCTGTGCAAACTTAATCAGACGTGTTTGCAACCAATCACTGGTTTTCTCATTGACTGAAGTTATATTTCCTACAGTTATCCTTAGTGATTAATACACAATGTCAAAGTCAAATCTTTTCTCACCAAAAAAAACAGATTTCCTTTCATCGGTGAGTGTTTGGCTCTTTGTTCCCGCTACCATGAATCACACTAACGGAATTATGTCCAATATGGTATTTTTCTTCCATAATTGGTTGGTAAGTACGTACATGTACTTTCAGGCTGCACAACACATGTGGTGGGCTCCCTTGTTCCTTTAATGTGCCTAACCACATTTTTTCAGGAATTTCAGATAGAGATTCATAAATCACTGGTGGCACAATGCTTTTCTGATGGAGTAAATACTTATGCAGGGCATTGTTGGCTAAGACTTTTGACTATGGCTTTGTCAGACATAAGGTCTTATTCATTTTGAATGGTGTGGGCAAAATATTCTGCTGACTAGGGGGAGAATTTGTCGATGTCATTCTTGTTTTTCGACTTCCTGTGTTGATAATGGTGAATTTCCACATGGCAAAACGTGGAATTTATGTACTCAGTGGAAATGGAATTGCTAGTAGGAATTTATCTACTCAAAGGAACTGAAATTGTCTTTCTTTTTCACCCTACCCATATTTTATGATAATATAGTTTTTGTAAACAAATCAAAACAACTATAACAACTATGTTCAGAAGAAAATAATCGAGTTTACTTGCATAGTAAATTGCTGATAAACACTCTAATCAAAATGGAAACTTTTACTCAAGTTCCAGGGGCAGGACTGATATAGTTTTGATTTTAAGAATTGATAAATTTTCTAGTCTTGACAATGTTTTTTACTAGGGATATTGAAATTATCTTGCCACATAGTTTTTGCTATTTATTTTGCAATTTGGTGTCAAAAAGTTCCAAGTAAGTTCCGTATGTCAAGAGTACCATTGTACTAGCCTGTCTATTAAACATGGTGTTTTGCATGAAATTTATTAACTTTTATGGTCATTAAAAAACCTTTGCAAACAGTCACGTAAATTTGGTTAATACAAAACTACAATACTAAGAAAATAAATCTATCTTTAAGACAATTAAGCGATACTATTACCCAAATAAACACTAGGCGTTTTTACGCCAGTAGCTTCCAACGCCGCTTCCATTTATGTTTAATTTTTTTGTTATTAGCTTTGTATTGGCATCACTGTTAGAAAATCTCGTCGTAAAAAGTTTGAAATAAACCTTGATGAATTAAATTCACTTGCAACACTTATAGCAAAGCTTACGGGGTGAAAGGTGACGTCACCTCAGTCGCCACAACATCATGGCAGGAGCAAAGATTGAATACGATGAATCTGGTTCAACATTTTATTATTTTGTAGTGTCCTTCTTTGCTTTAGTTTTAATTCCAGGGACATATTATTTATGGCCAAAATCACAAGAGAAAGGTAAGATTTTTTTGCTATTAATAACTTAAAAACCGAGTTAATAGTAAACTGTTTCGTTGCCTTACGAGTTTATGAAAGTTTATGAATAAATCATTAGTTTTGAAATTAATATGGGGCATTAGATCGACTGCTGAACGCATCGCTGACCAATGTTGATCTGCTGCTTATTGCCTGACTTTGCGCAATATTTCTGTTTGTTTTTAACTTGTAACAACATGTTTAATTTTAATTTATTAAATGTAAAATGCAATTTAATATTACAGATTCCAAAATTTTAAGTTAGCTTCGTTGCTATTATGTTATTAGGTTAACACGAGTCCTAATAAACTTTCTTCATCATTGTTTGAATGACTGCACTGATAAGTGTAAATAATAATGATCTGTGCTGTTAACATTTTAGCTATTAATACTTAGTAGCATATGGTGTAATATATAGCTGATAGACAATAGTTTAACCTCAGAGAATGCAAATTAGGCTTATGTGGTAATTGTTCATGTAACACCTAGCAGTGACCGTAGGGTTTTTTGCAAACTACTTATGTGTTTGAGAATATAATATCCCTCAATTTGGTTTTATTTGCTTATGAATATTATCATCTGCAGATGACCCCGAAAAGCAGAAGTATCAGTGTAAATGTTCACCGTGCAAGGAAAAGCGACTGAGATTAAACGTTTCCAAACCATGGGAGTTATTCAGACGAAAGCTTATGTAAGTTCATGTTAAATGATAGTGACAATTAATCTTCGCCGGCAACTTGGAAAAACTCAGCTGAATTTTGTTTCTTATGCCAGTTACAAACATACAAAAAAGTGATAAAATTAATTTTCGACCAGGCATGTGACAAAAAGAAAGCTTACCTAGACTGAAACAGAAGTATTTTTATTATCGGTTTTATATGTAATTACGGTTGCCAGCTTAGAAAGTTAGAAATATGGGACACTCTTAAAATGTCTCTCCATGTTACTATATATATAGATTTATACATATCTAAACACCTAAACACAATGCATTATATAAGAGTAGAGATCTAAGTTCAAAAAAAAAAAAAAAACAATTTGCAAACAGGGAGCAAACACATCCAAACTTTTTTGTGTAAACATCTAGTGACTCTAGTTTCCTCATTACATTTGGGTCACTTTCATCAAGAGAATCTGAGAAAAGAAAGTTTAATTACGTATGAAGTTACAAATAAGAATTGTAAAAAGGTTGTAAAAATACACTTTCCTTGTGAAATTTGAAAATGAACTAAATATGGGACATTTAGGTGTCCCTGAGCGGTCAGTATGGGTCAATTTTCAAATATGGGACATGTCCCGTTTAGAACGGACGTCTGGCAACCCTATGTGCAATGATACTGTACACAAAGTTTATGTTTCCTGTCAGCTGCCTAGTGTTTCTGCTGCGTGGTTTGTACACTATTTTGTGTTTTTTATGGTTCTTTATGTGCTTTAAAAAAAGGAAAAGTCACCAGGAATATCGGGTTATCTTACTATTATTATTTAAACTTAGAAAAGTGTAACAAAAAATCGCAAAAAACTCTCTGTAAAGCGTAAAGTTAATTTATGGAACCACTGTATTTAAATTTGCAATGGCCGCCATTTACGTAAAAATTCCGAAGTAACTGATGGGCTTCGTAACTTTTCGTAAATGCATCGTGACTATACGTGAGCACGTGCTGCTTAAACTAATTCAAACTTTTGCAGCTTGTCCGATATTCATGCAAAAATATCACAAAATCAGCTATTTGTATCATTTTTTTTAATAAATTAGCTGGCGGTGTATTTTAGAATAATTATTACCCATTGCTGGTAATGATTTCTTTGGTCGTAAAATTGGTGCACCCAGTCGGGAAACGATCGCGGCTTTTGAAGTGATTTTCCCGACTGTCACACCTTAATTACTAAATTCTTTTAACATGTTTCACAAACATTGAAATAAGTTTAACTTCCCAGAATGCTTGGCTTTTCTTTTAATTAGTAAGTGACTTGTTTTTAAAAATTAAGAAAAAATTCAGACCAATAATCTTTTTGTATTGTGCGTTAGCGACGTGTTCATAGTTGTAAGATACATATGTGGGTTTCCTCATGTTAATTGTCGAGAAATAAGTTATGATGATAATATGTAGTTCAAAAACTTTTATGATAACAGTTTTTATCAAAATCTAAGTTTTGAAAACATTTTACAAAAAGATATTTACACATTATACATCTGCCTTTGCTATTTAAAGGCACATTGAAAGAGAGAACAAGTCATTCAGTATGTTGGGTTTATTTTACTGTTATCACTTAAACTGTTTGTGGTGTGCTAAAGGAAAGAACAAGTCACTCAGTATGTTGGGTTTGTTTTACTGTTATCACTTAAACTGTTTGTGGTGTGCTAAAGGAAAGAACAAGTCACTCAGTATGTTGGGTTTGTTTTACTGTTATCACTTAAACTGTTTGTGGTGTGCTAAAGGAAAGAACAAGTCACTCAGTATGTTAGGTTTGTTTTACTGTTATCACTTAAACTTAGAAAAAAACAACAAAGAAATTTGCACAGAACTGCCTATAAAGCATTAATTTATGTATACTAGCTCTGAATAGCAATTTCCAGGCGTCGTTGTTGCTGCCATTCACTTGAAAATTATGACGTAACTGGGAGACTTCTTGACTTTTCGTAAGCGGCTCGTGTCTTTTTATAAGCGCTTTGTAGCTATCTGTAAGCGCGTATTGCTTAACCTAACTTTGACTGCTGCAGCTTACCTAATGTTCACACAACAATGTTACAAAATCAGCTATCTAATTTTTTTGTAAAAACGTATTATACTTTTGATGAGGATTGACAATGCGCTACTTTTCTTCAAGACGAATGACGTCATTGGAAGAAGAATGGACATTGAAAATGGAAGCGTCTAAGTATGAAGTGATCGCAACTTTAAAGCACTTGATTTTACTAATTACACGAGGCGCTTATTGCAGTTTTATTGCTAAATCCTTCTAACATTTTTCATGAACGTTGAAATAAACTTAACCTCCTAGAACACTTGCATTTTCCTTTATTTTATAGCCCACAATGCAAAACAAATTGTTGCCATTCACACAGAATACTGAAAGTGAAAATATTGTTTTTTACATGGCTCTGTTTTTGTTTATTCAAAAACCGTTTTATTTATTAACTTCACTTCATCTTTTCCAGAAAAGTGGGATTAATCGCCTGCTGGATCTTGCTGATGTGGATGATTTATAAAATATCCACATTAGAGAGGGATCATGTGGAATATGATCCATATGAAGTCTTGCAGATAGACAGGGTATGTTGAGAATGTTCTCAACTTTAGAACATTTTAGATTCAATTCATATTGATTTTGTACCTGTTTGGAAATTTATTTGTAGGAAATTAATATTTTTGTCGCTATACTTAAAGGAAGACCGGATGATTGATTAGACTCAATCTCATTTTAATTTTTATGTCCAAAATATACATTTTCTTGTCTGTAAAAGTTAGCAATTGTTTTTAATATTTGAATAATTACCTTGGAAAGTTGATAGACAGCAATTGAACACAGCTATGCATCACTTACATCACAAACTAACCACAGTTTGTGCAATGCTAAGAATCTTTCCCGCACATGAAGCAGCTTGCGTGGGCGAAGATTGCTAAGGCACTCATGTGACATCACGAAAATGAGGTCTACATCACACTGACGTCACAGATGTACTCTGCAGTTCTTGATCATCACGGTACCGCGCCTATCGTGGTACTTGCTTCTCACGGTAACTCACCTATTTGTCGGTCACGTGACAAAAAGGCGCCATTGCCAGTCTTAGTAGATTCACTGAGCTGCGCTTAGCTTTGAAAGTTTAAAAAAATTTAACTATCCGAGGTAATTATTTTTTAATCTAAGCTTTGATTTAAAAAAAAAGCTATTGTAGTTTTCAATATTTCAGAGCATTCTTTATTCTCAACTAATATTTACACAATCATCCGGTTTTCCTTTAAATTACTCCTGTTTTGAGAGGGTTTCTAGTTCTGGTCATTATGGAAGTCAAGCTGGTGGCAAAAACTTAACTTTTGCACCTCATGAGTCATAAATGGAAGTCAGTCGAAGGTGAAAGACGGTACAGAGATCATTCTTTCTTATGATGACGCTATAATTAAACTCATCCTGATTACTAATGTCTTGTGTGTGTGTGGGGGGGGGGAATTGTAAACTTTAACCATTTTTTCTGAGTTAACAGTAGTGTCTGAAAAATGCTAATATCTACAAAAGATATCATTTCATACATCATTGGATTTTTGCGTATATTATGTATATCATATATATATGTAGTCGTCACAAGTAATAAAAGTTCCTAAACTATTATCCATTAGTGTTTTTGCTTAGAAGTTCTGTTTGTCTTTCTTGTACTTTTTGACACCTATTCATTTGTTATAGTTTATATAGATTATATCAAACACTTGAGTGTGTGTGTGTGTGCGTGCATACGTGCGTGTGCATGTGTGTGCGTGCATACGTGCGTGTGCATGTGTGTGTGAGTGTGTATTTGTGTGTGTGTGTGTATATAAGTGTTTTAGATACGTGTTTATATAAATGTGTGTCTGTGTACTTGTATATGTATATATATAACACATATCTACGGGCAAATTATGACCTTTTGGGGCCCTTTGTCTAATGAAATTATGGGATCCCCTGAAACAGAACCGCTCTCCAAATTGCTCGCACTTTTCTGGAATATTTTTTACTTTTGATATATTTTAGCAGTATTGCGTAGATACAGCCCCATATTTCAAATAAAGGACTTCAAAGAGGGACCGTTATCTCAAATAACGGGCCTGAAACGGAAAGCCCTTATCTCAAATGAGGAGCTATTTTAAAATTGGATTTTCAGACTTCCTGACCTCCTTTTTTAAAGTCAGCAATGCAAAGTATGTCTCCCCCCCCCCAGATGTGGGGCCCTGGGTTGCAGCCTATACTAGCCTATATGGTGGGTTATAGTTCAGTCCTGTATATATATTATTATGCTATTAGTTTATTAGGACAAGAATAATAATAGCGGCACTGTAAGGTTATGCATTTAAATCAGTAGTCTGTGTCATGTTTTGTCTTGCTCTTAGCTCTTCTACTTGGAAGAGGTTGCAAATCATTTAATTACAGGATAGGTATAACTGATTCAGATATGTGTGTTTGCGGTTTGGGCAGTCAAACCCCAGAACATTTAATTTTTCATTGTCCGTTACCATTGGTTAGACAAGATATAAGAGTGAATCTCGAGTGTGGCTTGGAAAATAATGACATTCGAAACATTTACAGAAAGAGAGACACTAGTGTAATTAAAATGTATATAGATATTGTAAAAGAACTAACCCAAAATGATCTTATAGTAAATTGATTATACATTGATTATAAATATTGGATATATATTTAGAATAAGTAAATCGTAATGCAAAATTCTCAGCTTGTTTAGTAAGAAATTTATTTAATGTACATAGTGTATAGACTTATTCAACATTTGTGTACTTTTGTGCCCTGCAAATAGAGGGCTTATTGTATAATTTTCAATAAAGATTTTTAATAATAATAATAATAATTACACTGTTTTTAGGGAGCTTCTGTGTCGGAAATCAAGAAGCAGTATCGTACACTTAGTCTTATATACCATCCGGACAAGGAAACTGGGGACGAGGTTATGTTCATGAAGATAGCCAAGGCTTACGCTGCGTTAGTAGCATTCTTTCTTCCTACACCGAGCATACACACTAGGACAGGGACCGGTTAAGGTTTCACTTAACCGGTTAACTGGTTAATTTTTTTCCGGTTAACTGATTAATCACATCTGCTTAACATCGGAGGCCCTCTGTAATTTGCTGACTAGAACCAAATAAACAAGAAATTTACAACGCAAACATATCAAGTGAAACTTTAGAGGAATATGTTCAAATAAGAGTGAAACTTTTATACATGAAAAGTGAAAAATCTCTGTTTGTAAAGATGCCTAGCTTTGATGAACTAAGCGTAACACTAAACTACATGGAAATGCAATATCTCTCCAAAAATGCAATTTTCCTCTTCAATTTATTTTTTCTTCTTACCCTCTGGTTCCTTTTTTCCAGGTTAACAAATGAGGAATCTCGAAAAAATTGGGAAGAGTACGGGAACCCCGATGGACCAGGAGGTAAAATATTTTCGAAACTTAAACACCATGTAGAGAAACAAGTGCTTATCTTATGTTTGTAGAGTTTTTTTGTAAATGCCCAGTCAGTTTTCATAATTGTGAAAATGTTTATAATTGAATTAAATTACACAAAAATCAGTTCAGTTTCGGTAAAAAAATTCAATTCAGCTTCAGTACAGTATTATTTTATTTTGAATTCGTTTCGGTAGCACGAGCGATGATTATTCGATTAAACTTTGATATTGTTGACATCCAAGCGTAAAAAAAATCTTCGTAGGTGCACTTTACATTTGTGCGATTACACTGGCAGGTTTCAGCACGCGTTTCTGCTTATGGGATGATATTTTTCCATGTTATGTCTGAGTTGGTCAATCATCCCCTACACAGCTTCTAGGCACATGTGAGACTGGTGGTTCGTAATTCAGTGTGATTTCTTAACTTGCTTTTACATTTCAGCTATGACGTTCGGTATTGCTCTACCTTCTTGGATAGTCGAGAAACAGAATTCTATTTGGGTGCTGGCAGCGTACGCTCTTGTGTTTATGGTGGCGCTACCTATTGTCGTGGTAAGTAGATTTGTGCTCTTGAATAATCTTAGCGTCAAAACAACCGCAGTTATAAAACTTTTGAAAGGAAAAGACGAAAATGTGAAAAATTGTGTCTGAGACAGGATTTGAACTAAGGACCTTTGAACTGTGAGTCTAATGTGTGAGCACTTCTTCTGTTATTCTTATTCTGTCAGTCAAACTTCTGTCAAAGTTATTCTTCTGTTCTTCGACTATTATTCTCTCAGTCAAAATTCATTTATTGAAATTGTGATTTTAGGGGGACGTATTGCTCCATTTTCATATCTCGAATTAGAATTTTCAACTTCTCATTGAATTTGCCTAATGTTTTTGTTTGTTTTAAGGGTACGTGGTGGTACCGATCAATCAAGTACAGCGGTGATCAGGTGCTGTTAGACACTACGCAAATGTATTTTTATTTCTTCAACAAAACGCCACACATGATGTTAAAACGTAAGTCTGAAATCGTGTTTTTTAGCACCAGAATTTGAGCATTACGGCTAGACCAGGGGTGTGTGCAAATTGCGGTCCGCGGGCCACTTGCGGCCCGCCGAGAGAATTTGTGCGGCTCGCGACCCCCTGCAGGCGATTAATTGAGTGTCTCCAGCTGAAGTCCGTGCCACAATCCCAAAGATAGTGCGGGTTGTTTTTTCTACTAGATCGGATGCCATTAACCCTTACAAGACTGTTGTAACTTAATGTCACTGTACTACACTGACTGTGTGATACACATTACTAATATGCATTGTAATGAAATTACCACTATCTGTCCTGAAAGTAGAAATATATGGTTTTTAATATAAATTTTAATAAGTTCTAAAATAGTTTCTTGAGTGTAGTAGTGTAGTAGTAATGATGTACGCAGGTCGGATGCAAAAATCGTTATTAGGCCTTTCTGTACTTGCCCCTTGATCTAACTGCCTGTGGCCCGCAGGAATTGCGGGGAAAGTTTAATGTGGCCCAGCTAGTCAGATAATTTGCACACCCCTGGGCTAGACACTTAGAGGAGTGTTGAAGTAGGTGCTGGTGTTGCCACATAGCTTAAAAGAAAACAGGATGATTTTTCATATCCTAGCTCACTTTCAAGTATGGCAAAACTGTGCGTGTTAACGCATATAATACAAAAGCGTTTCTGATATTTAAATAATAGATTAAAAACTTAATTAACAGCGTGCGAGCCCAACTATTGATCACATCACAAACAAACATAATTTTCAAGAGCAAAAATATTCTGCGAGTGTGTTGCACGTGTTTGTGAAAGCGAAAATTGAAGTACAGTGCTACTGTAAGATACTCAGTGTGTTGTACTATAACCAGGCAAGTTTTGAGATAAAAATTCAAATTTCAAATTTACCGCTGTGCTCACGCATGAGCTGTCGAAAGTGTGTAGTTCGTCACAAACTAGCACATCTGAACTGAGAGGTACAGCAGTTTAATGAGTAATGCATTTCTGAAGTACAGGCGCTAGTGCCCGTCTAACTAGCAAATGGCAGAATGCATGTAACAGTGAAGAACTAGTGGCATGAATGCGAAACTGTGTTTGTGTGGTAATAATTCTTTCACATAAGTCATTTTTCAAAAAATACTTTGTTTCCTTTCTATATTTGAAAGAGTAGATTGACCAACAGTTTAAGATTGGGTCCGGTTTTGCTTTAGTATAACGTAAAGTTATGTACCCGTAACTATCGACGAATTACGATATCCGCACAAATTTAAGTGTAGCTTTTTGATTACTAAATTATCAGCCGATGTTCAGTAAAATGATGTTAATTATTTTTGTGTATTAAGGAGCATTGATGATACTAGCAGCTTCTATGGAGTTTGAAAAGGGGCACAATCCTGAGGTGCAGGAGAGACCTAGTGATAATATTGAGCTTCCACAGGTAGATGTTGTTTTACACATTAATCAGAATGTTTTTAAACGTGGTAGTTTTAGCAAGATTGTTTTTTTACGGGATTATTGATTTTTTTCTGGAATCTTGTAAATTTCAGTTTTGTTTTCACGCTTTCTTCCCATGGGAAAGTGACGAAGGATACTTCCTTATTTGTGCTAAACGTAGGGGTGGTCATCCAATGGTCGAGTTCCAATGAATTCGATTCGAACGATTTGTTTTAGTTCAAGTTTCATTCAAACCTAAAATTGCGGATTCGAATAATTTGGCACTTTAACCACTTATGGTTACATTTGTCGTTAAAACGTTGAAACATCATGCAATTAGCCTAATTCAGCTGATGTTTCTGTGCATATTATCAGTGGTTTTACTGCTGAACAAAATCGAGTAATATGCATGCCTTTTACTGATGGTTCGAAAACGTGTTCGAAAATTTTTCAAACTCAGTGTGTGAAACTCTCACAATGGCTTCATATTGTTGTGTTTCAGCTAACCAAAGACTTGCCACAGTGTGTGAACTGGGGCAGACTCTCACAATGGCTTCATACTGTTGTGTTTCAGCTAATCAAAGACTTGCCACAGTGTGTGAACTGCGGCAGACTCTCACAATGGCTTCATATTGTTGTGTTTCAGCTAATCAAAGACTTGCCACAGTGTATGAGCTGCAGTAGACTCTCACAATGGCTTCATATTGTTGTGTTTCAGCTAATCAAAGACTTGCCACAGTGTGTGAACTGCGGCAGACTCTCACAATGGCTTCATATTGTTGTGTTTCAGCTAATCAAAGACTTGCCACAGTGTGTGAACTGCAGCAAACTCTCACAATGACTTCATATTGTTGTATTTCAGCTAATCAAAGACTTGCCACAGTGTGTGAACTGCGGCAAACTCTTACAATGGCTTCATATTGTTGTGTTTCAGCTAATCAAAGACTTGCCACAGTGTATGAGCTGCAGTAGACTCTTACAATGGCTTCATATTGTTGTGTTTCAGCTAATCAAAGACTTGCCACAGTGTGTGAACTGGGGCAGACTCTCACAATGGCTTCATATTGTTGTGTTTCAGCTAATCAAAGACTTGCCACAGTGTATGAGCTGCAGTAGACTCTTACAATGGCTTCATATTGTTGTGTTTCAGCTAATCGAAAACTTGTCACAGTCTGTGAACTGCAGCAAACTCTCACAATGGTTTCATATTGTTGTGTTTCAGCTAATCAAAGACTTGCCACAGTGTGCAAACTGCAGCAAACTCTCACAATGGTTTCATATTGTTGTGTTTCAGCTAATCAAAGACTTGCCACAGTGTGCAAACTGCAGCAAACTCTCACAATGGTTTCATATTGTTGTGTTTCAGCTAATCAAAGACTTGCCACAGTGTGCAAACTGCAGCAAACTCTCACAATGGTTTCATATTGTTGTGTTTCAGCTAATCAAAGACTTGCCACAGTGTGTGAACTGCGGCAAACTCTTACAATGGCTTCATATTGTTGTGTTTCAGCTAATCAAAGACTTGCCACAATGTGTGAACTGCAGCAGACTCTTACAATGGCTTCATATTGTTGTGTTTCAGCTAATCAAAGACTTGCCACAGTGTGTGAACTGCAGCAAACTCTCACAATGGCTTCATATTGTTGTGTTTCAGCTAATCAAAGACTTGCCACAGTTTCTTACAATGGCTTCATATTGTTGTGTTTCAGCTAATCAAAGACTTGCCACAGTTTCTTACAATGGCTTCGTATTGTTGTGTTTCAGCTAATCAAAGACTTGTCACAGTCTGTGAACTGCAGTAGACTTACAATGGCTTCATATTGTTGTGTTTCAGCTAATCAAAGACTTGTCACAGTCTGCGAACTGCAGCAGACTCTCACAATGGCTTCATATTGTTGTGTTTCAGCTAATCAAAGACTTGCCACAGTTTCTTACAATGGCTTCATATTGTTGTGTTTCAGCTAATCAAAGACTTGCCACAGTTTCTTACAATGGCTTCGTATTGTTGTGTTTCAGCTAATCAAAGACTTGTCACAGTGTGTGAACTGCAGTAGACTTACAATGGCTTCATATTGTTGTGTTTCAGCTAATCAAAGACTTGTCACAGTCTGTGAACTGCAGCAGACTCTCACAATGGCTTCATATTGTTGTGTTTCAGCTAATCAAAGACTTGCCACAGTTTCTTACAATGGCTTCATATTGTTGTGTTTCAGCTAATCAAAGACTTGCCACAGTTTCTTACAATGGCTTCGTATTGTTGTGTTTCAGCTAATCAAAGACTTGTCACAGTCTGTGAACTGCAGTAGACTTACAATGGCTTCATATTGTTGTGTTTCAGCTAATCAAAGACTTGTCACAGTCTGTGAACTGCAGCAGACTCTCACAATGGCTTCATATTGTTGTGTTTCAGCTAATCAAAGACTTGCCACAGTTGGGAGAGAAGAACAAGGAGAAGCCATTTTGTTATCCGTTCAGTGTCAAGGCGCGTGCCTTACTCCATTCGCACCTGTCTCGTATCGATTTACCTAGGACCACGCTTGAGCTAGGTACGCACAACTATTCTTCTTTCCAGATACACTCGCATCTCGGTTTGCCAGACAAAAGCAGGGAAACGTCGGTCCGAATTTGCCGATTGTCCATGTTTACTGATACTAAGCTAATACAGTAGACGTCATGTATTAGACTCACAGTAATGCAGAATTAATCGCCTAATTGTTTCAAAAACGTCTAGTACGTGCAGCTCCTACGCAAAATGTTATAAAAACTATCGGCAATTGACTCAAATGACTCCACATAATTGATTCTAAACCACTTACACACACTGGTTAAACCGTTAAACATGGTGACATACAAGCTACACATATATCTGTTCACAATTTTTGAACATATCAGTGGTTTTACTGCTGAACAAATTCGAGAAATATGCATAACCTTTATGAGCTGCTTTTTACTGATGGTTCGAACGTTTTTCAAACTCAATTCGAATTCGATCTAAAATTAAAAAAAAATTTAGAGGCATGGCATTGATAATGAGACTAGATTCTGGCCCTGTCACACTTCCACTGAATGAGCACAGCTGAATGTTACATGCTGCTTGGATGTAAGCAAAGTGATTGCCCGCCAACTAGCGGTCAGCTCTCGAAATAACAGATTGTGTCCATAGTTTTGGGGACTTTAAGGTTTCATATTTTGTCCAATTTTTCCGATATCTGTAAAAGCGAGGTCTGGCAAACCGAGACGTGTGTATATGATAACGGCACAATTTCCAAACGTAAGCTTAGATCAGTTAGTTCATGGACACTTGTTCTGCCGCGTTATGATCTAGTCACATATTCATCTTATAGTTCTTGCTTAGCAGCACCAAAAATTATGAAATGATTTACAAATTTATCCACGTAAAATGTCTAACGTTGAAAAGTTCAAATCCACTCTTAAAGCTTATGTTTACAAAGAAGCCATTTTAATTAAGTAAATAGTATAATAATAGTCTTAAAGTACTGTTTTTGGGCTAGTGATTTTTATGTGCATGTGTAACGATTTTATGTTGTCTTCATTGTCATTGTCGTTGTTGTTGTTGTTATTGTTTGTTTTGTTGTTGTTGTTTGTTTTGTTGTTGTTATTATTGTTGTTGTTATTGTTTGTTTTATTGTTGTTGTTGTTGTTGTTTGTTTTGTTGTTGTTGTTGCTGTCGTTGCTGTTATTGTTATTGTTGTTGTTTTGTTGTTGTTGTTATTATTGTTGTTTATTGTTGTTGTTGTTGTTGTTGTCATTGTCATTGTCGTTGTTGTTGTCGTCGTTGTTGTTACAGTTATATAATAGGTCCTCGCTTAATGATGTTAATGCGTTCCAGCAAAGTAAGCAAAAAGGTCTTTATACGAAGCTAAGTCTTCCATAGAAAGTAATGTAAAAGAACAGAGATAAATTTCACAGACAAAAGTCAACACTGCTTAAATCATATAAATTAAGAGTTTTATGAGTTTTACTCATGTTTCTACTGATTAATTACTTTCCGCTTGCTTGAAAGCACCTATATGTCTTACTTGCCTTGCTACCGGTTTCTCTTTAGTAAACATTTACGTCTAGCAGCGGTTAAACAATAAACGTTGCAGACAAAATTTCTCGCATAAACTTTGCTCCCATGTCTCACTTAATATAAACGCCGAGTATTTAGTGGTCAGCTAGGAAGCAAAAACATATGTTGTTGTTGTTGTTGGCATCCTTCTGTCTCAGAAGACAATGGAATTTGCGCCAAGAGAGTCAGTTATTGATCACATTGATGGAGCTGCAGCGTCCTCTGTGACTGAGCAGTCCCATCCTTGAACCACTGGAGTGGCCTCTTCAGGGCGCACGCCTGGGCAAGGTGTATGGAGATCCTGGGTTGCCCAGACAACAGGAACCCCCTCTCTTCCTCCCTGGTGTAGTCCAAAGGAAAGCAGAGCGATACGTTTGGCATCAGGTTGGCTGCAGGAGCTGCCGGAGTCAGTGAGTATGCTGCACTGGTCTGCCTTCGGGGCTCCACTCCTGATTTGGAAGGTTTACGCCTCTACACATGGCCGTTGGGTCACTTGACCTCCTCCACCCTCTAGCCGTTGGCTGCTTGTGCAGCTCCTCCGCCTAGTGTCGAGATACAGTGTGGCATCCTGCAAAACAAAACAAAACAAAAACATATGTACTTGTATAATAATTGCAGTGTTTATATTACTAGTGTGTTTGTAGAACAGAATAATGTTCTGTTTTAATGCATCAAATGAAGTAAAAAAGTTGTGGATAAGATAAAAACTGGTTTTGCTGAAAGCCAGAAAAGTTTATCGTTAAAACAAAATGGCGTGTCGTTAAGTGAAAAAAGGCGACAAATGTTCGGCGTTGTTAAAGCGAAATGTCGCTAAAAGAGCAGTTATTAAGTGAGAACCAAATATTACTTATCAAAGCCTAGCTGTAGTGGTTTCTCTTTTGGTAACGTTGAAGCCCAGTTAGCAGTTGAACAGTAATCACTGCAGAGTCAAGCCCTGGTGCGACGTTGGGAATTTTACCTACATAATTTGTCTGGTTGCTAAGGCAACAGGTTGCAGTCAGAATTGCCGGCAGGTCACTTGATACCCAAACCACTAGTAATACAGTAGTAGCATCAGTAGTCAGTTGGGAAGCAAAAACATGTATAATAATTACACTGTTTACATTACTACTGCATTTTCAGAACAGACTAATGCAGTAGGTCTGTTTTAATGCCTCAAATTTGGTAAAATTTTGTTAATCAAATAAATATTTGCCTTGAGCAAAGAAAAAAATCCTCGTTAAAGTGAAATGCACGTCGTTAAGTGAAGAAAGGTGTCAAATGATCGGTGTCGTTAAAACAAAACGTCGTTAAACGGGGAGTCGTTAAGCGAGGACCGACTGTAGTTGGTTTTGTTTAATTAAATAATAATTAATTAAGTTGCAGTCGGGTCTTGAATCGTCACAAGTCGACTGTATTATTGTTATTATTATTATAAAGTACGATTCATTTTATGTCAAATGCTGCATGCTTTATAATGTTTAAATTTATTTGCTCTTCTGTGTGTTTGTCTGGAACGGGGTGAAACTTGTTTCCTTTTTTAATTTTAGATAAACTTTACATTTTGAAAAAGTGCCCGAATTTGCTGAACGAGATGGTGAATTGCATAGCCACCCTCGTGTCGTATGGCAGAGCTGGAAGGGGTGAGTATTAATATGTGTGTGCGTGTGTGTGTGCGCGTGTGCGTGCGTGCGTGCGTGTGTGTGTTGCTTGCAAACCAAAACCGTCCATAAGTCGGCATAGTTAAAACTACGTTATGATGCTTTAAAGTAGAAAGCACCAAAGATTTGGTCAATTATCAATTTGTTGTTTTCATGAAAACAAACGCTCAATATAATGGACTTTATATTCTAGCATCAAATTATGAAGAAAATGTTTAAAAAATCATAAAAATTTAATTTTCTAACCTCGTACTCGCTTTTCTGGCTAAAAACTAGTAGTGCAATTGTAAAAAAACTTTTTCAAATTCTGATAGTAGCTCGTGGAAGCAGTCATTTTGGCTCAGGTTTTTTCTGTTGACAAGCCCAAACCTTCATCAGGAAGAATCATCTACTGGATTTAAACATAACTTCAGTGTGCTCTTGCAAAGTCGTAGCGACTAGTCGAGTTATTTGCTCGTTAAAGTCAAATACAACGTACTTTATGAAGTTGCAATTTTACACAAAAACAGTAAGAGAAGTCTCTAGCTAACATTTTCTGATATCTTTAGCTATTTCTTGGTAGTTTATATAAGAAGAAATTTGACATGAAGATGTCATTTGTGAAGAAAGTCTGCAGTTTTGATTTTGCGCATTTTACTCATTAGATGACGTCTGAAACTTGTTAGTCTTTAGTCTAGTGGTAATGCGTCTACTTTCCATCTGGGAGGTCGTGAGTTCGAACCAGCGGCCGGGTCATACCAAAGACTTTAAAAATGGTACCTGCTGTTGCCCTGCCTGACGCGTGGTATTTAGGGTAAAAGTGGGGTAATAATAGTCTCTGTTATGTAGTTGTTATTTACAGTCGGAGATAATAGCTCTTTGAGCTAATGTTAATTGTTCACCCAAAAGCCGACTTTAAATAAAGATTATTATTATTATTATTATTATTATTATTATTATTATTATTATTATTATTATTATTATTATTATTATTATTATTATTATTATTATTATTATTATTATTATATCACGTGTCACATTTCTCTGTGCAGCATTGTTTACAAATTCGTTGTTTACAAACATCGTTTACCAAACAGTAGAAAAAACAATCACGTTTGTTAGTCGTAGTCACAAAAATGTTGGCGGCTGCGGAATTTTCTAGCTTTAAGTAAGTCTTGTTAGTGGCAGTGGCGGCTCTTATGTAGGCACTGTGGAACTGCAACGCCCCCTGTTTTCAATCAATATTATTGATAATATTCAATTTTTTTCTTTTTTCTTGAATTCTTTCTTTATACTTGCACATACGTGTAGATTCTTGTACGGAACCAGAGTTCATGACAGAACTGAGCGCTCACAACTCCAGAAACGTGGCGTGTGGCTAATGTGCACATGCGGGCATGCACACATGTCTCAGATAAGATGCTGCATGCTAGGTAGAAAAAGTACTGTCACTCATACAGTGTCGATCAAGGAGAAAGTTATTAATCTTTTCTCGCAGCTGCATGCTAGGTAGAGAAAGTACTGTCACTCATACAGTGTCGTTCAAGGAGAAAGTTATTAATCTTTTCTCGCAGCTGCATGCTAGGTAGAGAAAGTACTGTCATTCATACAGTGTCGTTCAAGGAGAAAGTTATTAATCTTTTCTCGCAAAGTAAAACAGAAGAACGGATTTCAAATTAACAGATCAAATTAAACTTAAATAAACTTAATAAATTAATTAATTAGATTAATTTAACTTAATCTGTAACAATTTAGGCTATCATTAAGTAAAAAAATCATTATTTGTTTAGATTTTTATCAAATTTATGTATAATTTTTTTATATGTTTATTTTATTTTACGCAATACAAAAGCAACGGCTGAAAATTTTCTGAAGCAGCACCCCAGTAATTTCAGCTACGAGCCGCCATTGTTTAATCCAGTGATGAGAATTTTCCGCGGATACACGGAATTCCGAGTTTTTGGAAGACCAGTAGTGCCATTTTTGTAAATCTCGTAAATTCGTTGAGAAAATTTTTACGGACCCAGTACATTATTTCACACGCTGACCGCTAGTTGGCAGGCCGTCACTTTGTTTACATCACGTACATCAGTGTAACCACGTGTATATCTCTATGTATAAAAATATAGAATCAATTGTGTGGAGTTATTTGAGTCAATTGCAGACAGTTTTTATATACTTTTGCATAGGAGCGGCCAGTACTTAGACGTTTTTCAGACAATTAGGTATCATGTATCCTTGATAGTTGGGTATTTTAAATTGTGCACGAAACAAGGTAATTGATATTTTAAGTCCATTTAGAGGCTCTCTATGGTCACAAAATTGCAATTTGTTGCTTCGCCCCCTTGTTTCCCCACGGGGGCCTACGCGGGCCCCCAAACCCCGGCCTGTTTCAGAGTTTTTTGCAATTCGTCATTCTCATCCCTGGTTTAATAGCAAAAACGAGCTCATTTGCCAACTTTTCTTACCCGTATTATAGTTCAGCACACGCCTTCACTGGACACGGTTGAGAACGTGATGAAACTTAGTCAGATGGTTGTCCAAGGAATCTGGGATAACAAATCTCCGCTGCTCCAGCTTCCTCACTTTTCCGAGGATATTTTAAGACATTGTATTACAAAAAAGGTAAGCGTAGCTTATTACTATTTTTGATGATATGAATCAGTATTTGCAGGATTACGAGGAAGTCTCCGGTCCTGCCACAAGTAACTGTAATAAGCAGGCTCTGTCACTGAGCGTTGCATACGGGGTCGTAAAGTGACAAACTGCTTAAAAAACAGAACTTTGTTTAAAACAAAACCGGACAAAATCTTCAACTGTAGGTCAAAACAATCTTGTCTTTGAAATATTGAAAGGAAACAAACTATTTTTTGCAGAAATGACTTACGTGAAAGAATTATTACCACACAAACGCAATTCCACATTCGCACCACTGGTTCTTCATTGTTACATGCATTTCGCCATTCGATATTTAGACGGGCACTAGTGCCTGCATTTCGGAATCATTGCACATAAAACAGGCGCTGTACCTCTCAGTTCAGATGTATTAGTTTGTGACAATGTGCACACATTCGACAGCTCATACGTGAGCACAGCAGTAAATTTGAAATTTGAATTTTTATCTTAAAACTGCCTAGTTTTAGTACAACACACTGAATATCTTACAGTAGTACGTAAGTGGAGTGTTTTCTTGTGCTGTAAGTTGTCATAATCAGTGGTCTCTTGCTGATATGATTAACATCAATCGTGCCACTCATGAATTACAAAAAAATTACTTTTGTTTACATAGTAAGTAAAGTAGATGTATGTACAGTTCTAGAAGACTCCAGATACTCATAGTACCAATACTCCCTTGTAAACGTGTAAGAATTTTAAAAATTGTGTGTTGGGGTGTACAGAATGGAATTAAGCTCATTTTCATTATTTTTAAGCAAAAGTTCATCAATTGATAATACAGGATTTGCAAAATGTTAAAAACCATAAGCCCAATATACACCTAAATACTGGAGAAAGTAGATGTAGATTATTAATACATGGTACAAAAGTAGATGTTGAATTCCAGCTTCATTGGCTTAAATTTATGCTCGATGGTGAATTTTGAAGTTTTTTCTTGATATTAGAGCATTTCCAAGTTCTGACTGAGTTAGATAGTTTCTCATTTGTGTTTTCAACAGAGACGAATAAAAACAATAAGAGATTTGGTGACCATGAAAGAGGAAGAGAGACGGCTACTCCTGCGGACGTTGACCGATGACCAGTATCAGGATGTGCTGAATGTCTGCAAAACTTACCCGTGTATAGAATTCGATGTGGTTTCAAAAGGTTCGTGAATCATCTTTGACTAAACATCAGTTTTATTGATAAAATTTGATGTTAAAACACCGCCTTTATCAAAACTTTTAATTTACACAGTTGAAAGTCATGTTCGGCAGAGCTGTTTACAAATATACAACCAGTTTACAGTATATAAGCAGAGCCTACAGTATAGAACCTTTTGCATTAATTATGTATTTAACTGAAGCCAAGTATGTAATGATTTGTTGCCTATTTGGCTTCTTGTAAATACATAATTAGTGCATAATTTACTGTATCAATTTCTTTTCTACTGGTCTGCTTAATCATTACCTATTTGGCTTTTTGTAAATACATAATTAGTGCATAATTTACTATATCAATTTCTTTTCTACTGGTTTGCTTAATCATTACCTATTTGGCTTCTGTAAAGGTAAAATACGTGTCTTGATCATTTGCAGTGCTAGATGATGAAGATGTTGGCATCATCACCGCCGGGGCGATCGTTACCATGGAAGTGCAGATGACCAGAACTCCGTATGAAGGAGTTTTTGAGAAAGAGCAACGGACAGAGCCGGTGGCCGAAATTATCGACGAAAAAGACGAGGAAGAAGAAGAAAAGGTGATCAGAACTATACGGAGCAGATTTTTTAGGATTTTTTCTTTTTTCATACCAATAACATGTAATATAGCTAATCTTCAAGATTTACTTGATAAAATCTTTAAAGGACGCAATCTTAAACTGCAGCTTGTAATGGTCTGAAAGGGAACGTGATGTGAAAGAATTAAGGTTGAATTTATCAATTTTGATTGGGGGGCGTTGCAGTT